>WAAD01038713.1:1508-15364 GCA_013389945.1 Fregata magnificens
AAAAAAAAAAAACTAAAAAAAACCTTGGGATATTTATTTTTTTTAAGGTATATTCTTCTTTTACAGAGACTGGAAGATTAATGGCGTGGTATTATATTGCATTTGATACAGTGAAACAATTTTTCACAATTAAGGGAACAGAGACTTTAAATGAATTGGTAATTTCACTTTTTAAAGAAAATTTACATATGTTCAACTGATTTTAAACAGAATCAAAGATAAGAAGCAGAAGTTTTTATTTGTTTTAAAGAGCTCAGGCTTTCTTTATATACAGTATAAAGTTTTAGAGAATACATTTAAATAAATCCCATATGGAGTATTTTTGAGGCTTTGTACTCTGAGATCTTTCAATTTCCAACTTTCTCCCCTCACTAACCTTGCTTATGAAGATATAAAGTTGCTGAAGCTGTTCTGTTTATGTATTAAACACTGTATTGTTTTGTGGTTTACTAGTTATTTTTTATTGCAAAAACCAGCTGCATGCAGAGCAGATTTTAATTTTAAAGGAATGTTATTGTCTTTCTGTTTTAAGTCATTTTCCTCTGTCAGATAACAGGTTGTTATTGCTACTGCTAAGTCACAAAAGATATTTTGTTTTCAAGCAAATACTATGGTAGAACAGATTGGCCATGAAAAAATGGAATGTTTGTTCTCCTTTGGCTGTCTTTGTTACTAAAGTATGATGAAAGTAAAGTGAAATACATAACAGATAGCAAAAACTGTTTATATTTGCCTTGTATGTCATAAAGTGTTAGCAGTGTGGTTGATTTTGGATAATTTCAAGTGGAGTAGTAATCTGAAAACTGAAAGAAAAATCTTCCCCTTTTGTTACATAATAGCCTTTGTAGGAAGATGAAAGAAAGTTGGTCAGCATTAGAAAGAACTGATTGATCATCTTTTTGTGGTCACAGTGTTGAGACAATCAAAATTTTCTTAAAAGCTTTTTTTTTTCAAAAAAAAGTTGGAAGAAGTGACAGAAAAAATGACAAAGAAAAACAATTAATTAAAAAGTTAAATTGTTACAGATTGCAATGATCTCCAACTGCACAGAATTTCTGGATGTCAAGTTAAGAACAAATGAAAAGAAAATACTGAACACTTTGAATAAAGACAAGGACAAAATAACTATCAGGTATAAAAAATAAATACATTGAAAAAGGAAGGTATCTTTTTAGCAATAAATAAAATGAGTAGCAGAAAATATGTGTATTTTCATGCATAGGTTTCCAATGGAGGGGAAGATAAAAACAAGAGAAATGAAAATAAACTGGTAAATATGATACTATGTTGTTATTTTTTATTGAGAAGCTGTCATTTTATGGCTGTTGGAGTCCCTGCTAAAATTTGTGTCATTTTATAGAGGACCAGATCTTGCATTTCATTGCCTCTATTCTGAATTTTGTTTTCCAGTAGAAACTTTTCTGTTGTTATACTTTGCTTACAGTATGGCTTATATACCAAAAATTCTTTTTTTCCAGTCTTATTCAGGCTCAGCTAGGATGCATTCCTATTCAAGACTTTACTTTGACACAAGATACTGGCAGAATATTTAGAAATGGCTTAAGAGTTACTAGATGTATGGTAAAATTTAATCTTTTTTTGGTACATATAAAAATAAGCTACGTTTTATTTGATTAATACAAGTCAATCTTATTTTTACAGGGTTATCTGACTTTCTGGCATCATGTAGGAACAACTTTTCTGCTTTATTAAACTCTTTGATTTTAGCAAAGTGTTTCAGGTGCAAACTTTGGGAAAATTCACTTCATGTGTCTAAACAATTGGAAAAAATTGGTAGGTACTAGTTGGAAATGATAAAGGTGTAATCTGATACAGAATCAAAACTCATAATTAGCCTGCTAATATCTGGGATGTCTAGTTACATAATTAAATATGTCTCCTAATAACTCATTTGCTACAGTCGAGTATCACAGTTGTCAGAATAATCTGTTGTGATAAAAGTAAAAGTAAGCCATTTAGTAATTTTCTTCAGGCTTTCAAAGTATTTCAGAGTTGTTCTTTTTTCTTAATGTTCATCTCAGTATCTTGGGTATATTCCACATTTGTGTGATTGCATATCTCTGACTAGGCTATGCCTTCCTTTCCAAACAGCTGTCACTGTAGGTCCTGTTACTCATAGGCATGAAAGCGCTTTAATTTGCATTGACATGGATAGGAATCATGAAATAGAAATAAATTTACTGTGCATGAGATTCTTATACACATGAGGATCACAAGTTTCTAATAATCTTCTTCCTATCACTGTATCCTGTTACTGGATGAACTTCTGTCTGGTAGTACAGACTTGTCATAATTATTTGAAAAGGAGTTCAGAAATGTTGGAGTCCTCTATTACAAAAATGTAGTTATCATTGTTTGAGGTAACAGTATAGCTTCCTGCTTTGATGTCTGGTCTTATCATACCTTCATGCTTTCAGAATTCTCTGCAGTGTTCTCTGTATTTCTTCTTTAAAGACACATCTACTCGGTACAGAACAGTATAGTACAGAGATCTGCAAATTAGAGAATAGCTAAGCCAGAAGATCCATGTGGTGCAGTACATTAGAGCCTTGCCAGCTCAGGTGGAGCAGCTGTATTGCTTCATTCATGTGGATTCAAAGCAAGGGAGAGGGCTTGTTAGCTTGTGTGCAGCACAGTACAGTGTGGTGGGAGCCCATTTCCACTACTTCTGAATCTGTGCTGTTGTGTACACGGTCATCTGAGGAGTCTGCCTCATGTTAAGCATTTCTAGGGGGTTAGGATGAGTGGAATAAACATGGCACTTGCAGCATAGACAAATCCTTTCCTGTACACTATATTCAATAGAATAAAGTCAGTTTTTTAATAATAGAAGTGCTGTATATACACATCTCTCCTGGTTTCCTTTTTTTAAATTTTTTTTTTTTTTCCCTATGCTGTCATTGCTCTTGCAGCATATGTTACAAACAATTGCTAAGTTCCATTTGTTCCACTCACAGGCTTCCTTTGAACTGTCTGCTGACAGTTCACTCTCTTCCTGAATCAAATATTGAATTGATGCCTATATTATGATGTCTGATTCTTGACCTCTGTCAAGCTATGCCTGCTAAGCCTATTCTATGTCTTTGTGAAGTTAAGTGAATTGTTTGAGCTCACAGAAACTTACTGATACCATTTGACATAGTCAGAAATCCCCAATTTTTAAACTCTTATCTCAGTATGTTATTTTTTGAATCTTAAAGAAGCCTTAGTAATCAGTATTGCCTTTATAAGAGTGACTGTTCTTTAACTGATATTTGGCCTTACTGAGACTGAGGATTCATTTGAATTTTTACTGCGTTTCTACAACTATCTCAGTTTGTTACTGTTGTCCAATAATGATGCTCCCTCTTGTTGCTGTATGATATGCTTAATTTCTGTTTGCTTGTTCTGACAGACAGGATAATGATCAGTTGCCATACAGGATTTTATCACCTTTACTACTTGTTCAGTTTGATTTCCACCTCCATTTTTTTCTTGCTCAGAAATAGATAAAGAGAAAAAGTCTTACTTACATCTCGTATTTTCTTCACTGGTGGAAACCCTTCTGCCATTTTAGGAATTACGACAAAAGAACTAGTCTTCAGCTTCACTTATAAAGACACAAGGCAACAGCTCTAACTGAAGTAGCTGCAGAAGTAATAAGTGAGTCTTCAGACTGTTTGCAAAGGAGAGGGGAGATGGTAGAAGATGCTTTCCCTAAGTCAGGCCCAGAAGGTGTTCAAATATACATAAAAGGACAAAAGGTCTTCCGTTTCTCTAAATCATTGAATTCTTGAGTTGAAATGAGTCTTGTCTTACAAGATTGCTGTAATGTCTTCCAAGAAGCAACCTAAGAGTCTCTTGAGAGGTTTCCCACTTAATTTTCAGATCTCTTTTACTGTTTCTACAGAATTACGTATGAAGAATCCACATACTCATTCGAAGTATTTGGTACTATCTTTTATCTAAAATTATTGCAGTTATTGTAGTAGGCTGTAGTTCCAGGTAAGGGAAATGCCTTTTCACATGCTGCAATGACTCTAAATCTCATTGGAAGTTTGAAAGAACTGGGAATCACAAAGAGGAATAAGGTTGTACGTGGAATTCTCTACCAGTCTGCTTTTGTGGCAGATAAAGCCGTGGGAAAATTTTTTGCTAAATCTGCAGACTCCTAGAATATTGTAATTTTTTTTTTAGTGAATTTCATTATTAGCTTGCTAAAAACATTGAGATCCTTATGACTTTAGCACAGTTAAATAATTCCTTGGATAGGGAAAAAATTTCTGAGACAAAGAATGCTGTGACATGCTTTTTTTCATCATATATGTGCAGAACACATTTCTTGCCTCTTGTAGAAAGTGATCTAAAATGTGTTTTATTCTAGAAAATGTAACTAAAGATTGTCAGTATTGAAATATTGAATGTTTTGATGGTTGATTTGTATTGCATTTCTTTTTCTCTTACTAGTGGATAAGTGAATTTAATTCTAAAATATTTAATCAATTGAAAATAAATTCAGTGATTTGCTGGGCAAAAAGCTGGGACAACATACTATAAAATGATTTCTGCTTTGGTTTTACCTGCTATAATGCAGTTGTTGAGAATATTTTGAGATTAGTGATTGTCATTTAACAGCATAAAACTTAAATTTTTTTACAGGCGTATCACTGTCAAACGCTATGGTAAATGCTGGACTGACATCATTTAAAAAAATAGAAGACACAAATGCAAGGGAACTTGAATTGGTAATTTATTATTTTTTATGCAGATAAATACGATAAGGAAAATATTGAGTATGAATACTGTTACCAGTAAAAGCGATACAGTTAATATATATATGCTATATGATTGTCAGCAAAATTGAATGTTTTAAGTGGTTTTTTCAGTTACACTAGTGAATTTAAAAAAAATATGTGGCTACTGCTATTTTTCCTTGAAAATGTGTATGATGTTTTGTTCTAGCAAATCTAATGTGGATGATTTCACTGATTTGGCTGGTTTTGGAAAGCAGTTGCTTAAATATGTAGAATTTAATCATTAACATGGTTTGAAACTGTGGTGGGTTGACCCTGGCTGGATGCCAGGTGCCCACCAAAGCCGCTCTGTCACTCCCCCTCCTCAACTGGACAGGGGAGAGAAAATATAACGAAAGGCTCATGGGTTGAGATAAGGACAGGGAGAGATCACTCAGCAGTTACCATCACGGGCAAAACAGACTCAACTTGGGGAAATTACCTTAATTTCTTAACAATCAAATCAGAGTAGGGTAATAAGAAATAAAACCAAGTCTTAAAACACCTTCCCCCCACCCCTCCCTTCTTCCCGGGCTTAACTTCACTCCCAATTTTTTTCTCTACCTCCTCCCCTGCAGCGGTGCAAGGAGACGGGGAATGGGGGTTATGGTCAGTTCATCATACGTTGTTATTGCTGCTCCTTCCTCCTCAGGGGTCAGACTCCTCACACTCTTCCCCTGCTCCAGCGTGGGGTCCCTTCCACGGGAGACAGTCCTCCACGAGCTTCTCCAATGTGGGTCCTTCCCACGGGCTACAGTTCTTCAAGAACAGACTGCTCCAGCGTGGGTCCCCCGCGGGGTCACAAGTCCTGCCAGAAAATCTGCCTCGGCACGGGCTCCTCTCTCCACAGGTCCGCAGGTCCTGCCAGGAGCCTGCTCCAGCACAGGCTTCCCACAGGGTCACAGCCTCCTTCGGGCATCCACCTGCTCCAGCGTGGGGTCTTCCACAGGCTGCAGGTGGATATTTGCTCCACCATGGACCTCCGTGGGCTGCAGGGGGACAGCCTGCCTCACCGTCTTCACCACAGGCTGCGGGGGAATCTCTGCTCTGGCGCCTGGAGCACCTCCTCCCCCTTCTTCATTGACCTTGGTGTCTGCAGAGTTGTTCCTCTCACATATTCTCACTCCTCTCTCCAGCTGCAATTGCACAGGTTTTTTTGTTCCCCCTTAAATATGTTATCCCAGAGGTGCTACCACCGTCACTGATGGGCTCAGCCTTGGCCAGCAGCAGGTCCGTCTTGGAGCCGGCTGGCATTGGCTCTGTCAGACACGGGGGAGGCTTCTAGCAGCTTCTCACAGAAGCCACCCCGCTACCAAAACCTTGGCACGCAAACCCAATACAGAAACAACGGGCAATATGCATGTCTCTTTTAGGAGTGTTAGAAAAAATATAAAAGGGAATATGTATTTACAGTTTCTCTTAATGTGTGTTAATGATGAGAATCCTGAATTTCCGTTATTGCTAGTTTTAGTTAAAGATAGTCATAGAATACAATTATTCTGAATCATCTATAAAGCACTTCTTATTTTAGGGAAGTTAAATTTTACTCCAGGACAAGTTCTTTGGCTCTTGGCTTCTTTTCTGAGGAAACTGTTTTTCCAGTGTTCTGGAAGATATAACAGATTTCCAAAGGAAATCGATCTTACTTGGGTTTTTCTGTTTTGGCTTTAGGAATTTGATTTCTCTTTTCTGCTCCTTTTTGCAGTTTTTGTGTCATTTGTTTTGTTTTGACTAAAGCTAGGGCAACATAGAAGAGTCATCTCATATAAAACCAGAATGGTCAGGTTTTGAGATAATTGGCTAGTTCATTGGCTGTTACCCGAACAGAAGTGGTAGCAACATGAAGAAGTATTGGAATTTTCTTTTGGTTATACTGCTATTCTGGGCATGACTGACAGTAGAGAACCAGGAGTGGCAAGGGCTTTTGTTGGTAGCATAATTACTCTGGGGACTTTGATTCCTTGGACTTACATTTCTGTTGGCATCTGTGATCAGCTGAATGTATTAGAAATGAAATTAAATCTTTGCAGATTTTAAACAGACATCCTCCTTTTGGAAACCAGATAAAAGAATCTGTTTTGCACCTTCCAAAATATGAGCTTGATATTGAACAGGTAAATGCTTTTCTATTTATTTTATATTTTTATGCTGATATTATTAAATGAAAGAGCAAATACTGACTTAAAGAAATTTTGAGCCTTTTCCAATAGAAGATTACACGATATTGTGGCCTCCTTCCACCTATATGTTCCACATTCTAGCGTTACATGTGAGTTTGAGAGGTCTCGTCTATCTTGCATATAAATAAACCCTAGAGACAGAAAAACATTCATATAAAACTTACTGAAGAAGCATTAACTTATGTTTATTTTCTACGTCACACTTAGGGATATAGACAAAGAGTAAATTATTACATTAACCTAGCTGGTACCCTTTCAAAGGAAGGGTGCAATTCCATGTGCAATCAAGAGCTTTGAGGTTCTGATATGCATTTTGGCTTTAAACACATCACATAGCCACTCTATCTTTCTGAAATGCAAAATTTGAAAAATAGCCTTAAAGTGTCTCATGGAGTTGGTACAAATGAAGGCACCTTTGAAGTTAAAAACTCAATAAATATGTGAAATGCTATTGCTATAACGATCCGTTCTATTGTAGTTTTTCTTTTGACTTAATACCAGATGAGTATCTCTAAAGTTATTCTCAGAAGAAAAATTTAACAATTATAAATATCTTATAGAGGAATGTTGGGATGCCAAAATACACCTGGTTTTCTTCTTGCATCCTTCTCTTTGCATTGGACAGAGGAGGGTTTTACAGGGCCTTAATGTAGACTGTCTTTTATTCTCACTACTTAATTAAATTTAGGATATTCAGCTATGGGCAAGTTAGTACTATATAATAGTGTCTCAGAACAACAAATAAATATTGTACCACAAATTGAAATTGCTTGAATCGAGCTTTTTGTGCTTGTATCAACAGTTAAAAATTTATGGAAGGGCATATATTTTACTTTGCATATTTTAGCAATTATGTCTTCTATATCATTTTTTCCTAGCTTCCAAAATACAGTGATACATTGGCTGAAATCTTAGTAACCATCAAATTAACGAACTATGAGCAGCTACAGACAAAGAGAACAGCGACAGATTTTCACTATGTTACATTGGTCATAGGAGATGCTGACAACCAAGTCATTTTTAATCAGAAAATTATGTATGTATGATCAGGGTTTTTTGCCTCGCATCTTTTAAGGGTGTTGGCTTTTAATCCTTTCTGTGACTTGCAGTTTTTGCAATACTTCCTACTGATGCCAAATGGTACAAAATTATTCTTTATCCTACATCATTTTCTAGTAACTGTTGTTATTTAAAATGCTGCACAAGATTAAAAAACCCAAAAAACATGTCAGTGTGCTTGTCAGTACAGAGTATCTGTAAATATCTGTACAACACTGATGTCATATTATGGAAGTCATAATAATTTCCACGTACAAAACAAGTAAAATACCTATTAAAAAGATACATTCTCAATTTGTTACTCTTATTAGCTATATTTCTTTAATTATATCATATTGTCAAAATTGTTTTTCACTCAGAGATGGAATTCTCCAGTTGGCTAAGATATGCTTGGAGCAAATGGGAAAAGAAACAAAATCTTTTCCAACTGCGTGACCTTCACATGAGTTCTGGCCGAAGTCTGGCACTTTTGGCAGAACTGAAACTGACCTGCAGGATCCTGGCTCTCTTACGGCCATAAATCATATATTATTGGAAGGTTATTCTTAGGCCACTTATCAAGCAAAATCCAAGAACTAAGACCAAATAAAGGCTCTTTCACTTGTTTCCAGATGTCATAGTATACAGTCTTGTTTTCATTGTCCATGTCTAACAAAACTTTACGGATACATTACAGGGATTCTGTGCTGCTGAAAACTGGAAATTGGATGAAGAAAATTGAAGTGAAAAGAGCTCTTAAATCAGAGGACATTAGTATAAATTTAATTAGTTCTGATTATGGTAGGTTGATTGGTATGCTTTTATCATATTAAGCCAAAAATATAATAAAATTAACTGATTTGGAAACAAAAGTTCTATTACATGCTTTTTACTGGGTTGAGTATTACCTAACAGTCCTAATTACGTATCTGTTTGTTTCATTTACTAGCATATTAGTGAACTGGGGAACATCAGAACTGTTACTAGGTGATAGTATTTTGCTCTGTTTATACACATTAGGATTCTCTTTTGCCCTTCACCTTCCAGTTGAATTAACTTTCAGTAGGGATAACCTATCAGCTTGGTAGGTTATTCATGCTGGGAAGAGCTGTCTTTGTGAATGGTTAGGTTTTGCATTGTGATAAAAAAATATTAGGTATGGATTCATCTCCGCTTCAGTAGCAAGAAATTTCTACAGTGGAAAATTTTGTGCCTTAACGTATGTAGTTTTAAACATTGGTCCCCTCAGTGTCAGTTTCCATAGAATTGGAACTATAGCAGCAGATGAGGAGAGACAGTGATGACCTCGAAACATAGAACTTTGAAAAACAATTTAAAAATAGACTGGCTGTATTAAATTCTGTCCCCATGCCCCACCTGTAAAGAAGATTGCTGTGTGGTGGATTAACTGAAGTATATCTGGTGCTTCCATTATAAACATTGAATATTGAGACTATTAAAATAATCAAGCCTGGAATAATTTGTATTCCTATGGCTAAACCTGTGGCTTAGGAAGAAGGAGGGTTTTCTAACCAAACAGAGATGAAGAACAAATTGTCCTTCTATTACTACTTGGCTATCTAGAAGTTGTACTGAGTTCAGTAAAACTCAACACAACAGTTAATTTCTCTGAAATCGGTAAAAGTGAAGTTAGACTAAAAGCAGGTCTTCCTAGTCTCTACTTATTTTAAAGCGTGCTTCTGTTTCAGACATGAAGGAAATCTCTCATTGTTTTAAAAGCCTGTCTGGTTTTCCAGTAATATTTGCCTAATAACAGACAAAAATACTGTTTTTACAAATGGTGTCTCTCATAGCCTCATACGAATCTTGGTTTAGTTAGAACTAGAACTATTATTAACATTCAACTTCAAAAGTACTATCGACGTACTCTTTTTATGCCTTTGCCAATACAGAGCTGCTGATACTCCTGTAACACAGACTGTAGTACAATTTTAAAGTTAAAATCATATCGGCAGTGCAAAGCCATAGATAAATGTAGTTTTAAAACAATACAGAAAAATTCTGTTAAAGGGACTAATTTTGTTACTCATCTAGTAACCATGTCTTTAATTCTGAAAATGTTGGGGTTTTTTAATCTCAATCATAAAGAATCCATCCATATAATAGTGTGCTTTTAATGATACGTTATCTTAACAAATTTCCATGATCTTTTAATAAACATTATACTTTCTTGAACTCTTTAGAAAACTGAAGGTAATCAGTAGTTTAGAAACAGTTTATAGTAATTTTAAGTATTTTCATCTTTTTTCCAAAGTTGGCCTTGATATACAGCAAGTATATACAGCCTTTTACTTAACACCAAAAACAGTGGGAAGTAAAGTGGTTACAAATGAGAAACTGAAAGCTGAGTCTTCACTTGATATGTATTATGGCTCACCACAAAGTCTGCCAGCAGCAAGAGTAGATACAGGTAAACGGTCAGATCACAACATCTGTCTAATACCAAAGTCAACAGAAAATTGAATTTTGCTTTCAGTAGAGAGCTAGATCTTTATTTAGCATACTGTTCCTTTCTCAAGTATAATAAAAATACAACGCTGCACTTGTCAAGTACTACAGCGCAATTCTTTGATGAATTTGAAAATAAGAAAAATCATGGGTGTTTGGTATCTTGTATTGCTGCATGAATTTGAGAATGTAGTAGTGCCTCTCTTCTTCAGTAGCATTGATTAATTTCTTTCCAATTATATTGTTGGAGCAGCCCAAAGTTTTGCTGAAGGCAACAAAATTCTAGTGACCCAGATTACTTCTAGCCCGTCTTTTACTGCATGAAGTACTCTCTCAACAATACATATGACATAAAAAAATCAGCATTTCTGTATTATATTTATCTAGGAAGCAGATCTAAGCAAGAGAATACCTACAAGAATTATGGAAACAGAGAATGCAACCATCGCTGTAAAAATAAAGATGTGTGTGGACATGACTGCTGTGAGTTTCATTAAATCTAGTATTTCTGTTACTTTTAGACAAATATAATTTAGAGCAGCTTCATTTATAGCAATAGCTACATTAACAGAAGCAATGTAAGCAAGAGAGTCAGGCATGAGTTGTTGCTATGATGCAATTATAAAAACAGTAATGAAAAGCTTGGTCAATAACACTTTTATAGGCACTACAATGATTAATAATATTTTTCAGAACATCTAGTATATGATTTAAGAGCAATGTCAAGCTTGTTATGCTTTTATATAAATATTGGTGTGTTAAATCTTTTAGGATCTTTTAATAAAAGATACTAAGCTTAGTGGCAAAGTTTCTGTTGATCTGGAAGGAATTAGGATTTATCCCTTCTAAACTAACCTGAAGATTATTTTAATTCCTTTTCTCAGGTAAAACTGGAGTAGCTCCGAAGTCTGAGATGAATGGAGATTCAAAGTTTTCTTGGTACCTAGCTGATTTAAGGAGCAGGAACTCAATTTCATCTGTACCCCCAGTAAAACGGTTAAAGGTTCATTTGAATACAGTCAGCCATTGAATAGATTTATTTTAATCTGTCATGTATTTGTATATATTTGTTTGCAGAGATAATTTTATAACCAAAAGACAAACCAAGTTTGTCTTTTCTGTGTGGAATGCAAAAAGCAAAGAAGTATAAAGGTACCAAAGGTCCAGGATCTTTGAGAGGTTCTGCTGCTGTTTGGAACGCTTCCAATGATCCACTTCTGTGCATGTACTCTTTGTTTTTACTTTTATGGCATTTGATAGATTGTGGTGGGTGAGGTACAGAGACATCGTTGGAAGGTACTGTACTGTGACTTGGTTTTGGCAAAACATGACCTGAATGAAAACAAATAGTGGTATTTGTTAGAGTAATGCTCCTAAGAGATCTTTTTGCATTGACAGGGAGATCCACTTGTTTGTAAGAAAACCAACCATGTTAGTTTTTAACCTCTGAAAGATTTCATGGCTTACACTTTATCCCTTTGAAAGTAGTACTAAACTAGTTCTTTCTGCAGCAAGAATGGCATTTGAGATATTGGAGTGTTTTATTTCCTCCTCACAGTTTTGTTTGCTTGTTTGTTTGCAATAGAGAATGATTTAGCCTATAGCTAATACAGATGAGAGGTAGTGATAACCAGTCTGGCTTTGCCAGGGTACTTGGATAATTCCACTAGAAGCATGTAATTCAAACCTTTTTAACTGATTATGTTAGATAAGCAGACATCAGAAAGATTTTATATATGATCTTTAAAAATTATGCTAACTTGATACAGTATTAGTGATCTCATTAAGATTGTTAAAAAACCAACGGTTTTCAATGTGTTTATATCTTATCAGTTACAATAATCTGCTTTCTTTAGATGCAGATGTTAAATCAAGCTCAAAATGTGGATCTCAAACAATTTGTTTTTACACCTAAATCTTTGTTGCCGGCATTGCCAAGGTACTGATTAATATAAGTAACAAAACAGAAATCTTATTGTAGATAGTATGTTAAGTTGTAACAACTAAAAACTGTTTTCTGAATAAAATTATTTTGCAACTTTCTGCAACTGTTTTACTGACATGTCACTGATTATTTTTTTAATAGGTCTAGTAATAAACAGTCATCGTCTTCACCTTCAGTGGACCAGGTAGATAATGTTAATAGCTTAGGAGGATCTCAGAAACAACTGCAATCCTGGAATTATGGAAAGAGTAGTAAGTTATTGCTAATGTTTGAAATCATGATTTTCACTGTTTTGATTTGAATGTACCTGTAAATTCACACTTGCTGAAATCACTACAGCAACCAGTATGGCATTATAGAACACTGAATGTATAGGGAAATGTAGTGGTCTTAATTGGCTTTCTTTCTGGTATCGGTAAGAATTTCTAATGTAGATCTAAGCATCTAAATGTACCTTTAAATAAAACAGTAATGACTAAATCAAATATATGAGGGTCAAAATGTATAAATACTTCCTGAAAGGTATGACTGTAATGTATTTCCACTGAAGCTGCTTGTAATACAAGAGGTATTTCACCCCTATATCTATACATTTTCTTCTTTTCCCTTTCTGCTGGAAGAAGTTAGTGAAATATGAGCTTTTGTTTGGTAGTTGACAAAATGTGACCATTCAGTAACTGAGTTCATAACTAGTAAAACATCTCTATCTGGACAAAAATTTCCTCTTTCTGTTTCTCTTCCACTGGAAAAGCCACGAATGTTNTGTAATGTATTTCCACTGAAGCTGCTTGTAATACAAGAGGTATTTCACCCCTATATCTATACATTTTCTTCTTTTCCCTTTCTGCTGGAAGAAGTTAGTGAAATATGAGCTTTTGTTTGGTAGTTGACAAAATGTGACCATTCAGTAACTGAGTTCATAACTAGTAAAACATCTCTATCTGGACAAAAATTTCCTCTTTCTGTTTCTCTTCCACTGGAAAAGCCACGAATGTTTTTACATTTGGTGTTAAACGATCAGTCTTCATTATTGGTATATAACTATGATGCTCTCCTTACTGCANCTGCATGCCTTTTGGCATTGTATTTGGTGACAGTAGATTGATGTGAATCAGGTTTTGATTAACCAAATTAATAAGTAGCAGCTCCAATGTTTAGGTCATACTCAGACATCTAAGAAACACTGTGCTGAAATAAATTGAAACATTTTTTAGTTCATACTGCCTTAAGTGTTGGCAGCTATACTGCATAATTTCATTTTTACTTAATATTTTCACTATGGGATTGTAATCCTATTCCTTTAAATTAATGCTTCTTATTTTCCTGCCATACTGATTTACCTGCTATAGTTGTTATCTAGTCTTAAGACAGAAGACTGTTGCATAGCCATATCATCAGTTGCTGGCGGGGCGGGCAGTTAGTGTATGATAT
>WAAD01038722.1:8074-45677 GCA_013389945.1 Fregata magnificens
CGCTGGGCCCGGCCTCTCTCTGCCGTCGGGCGCCGCTTCCCTCAGGGCTGGGGAGCCTCCGGCGCCGAGCGCTGCTGGCCCGCCCTCGCAGCCGCTCTCTCCCCCGGTGCTGCCGCCCCGCGGGGGGTGCCAAGCCTCATGACTCCATTAGCAAGGCTTGTGGCATTTCCTGTTTGGGCCTGGCCTTCCAGCCGAGGGCTCGGAGTCAGAGGACGGGGAAGCCGCTTCCTTGGGGCGGGGGGGAGGGAAGGGGTGAAGCTTCGCACCCCTCAAGAAGCCGCCGTCCCTAAAGCTCCGGCCGCCCTGCTGAGCGGAAAAAAAAAACCAAACCAAAAAACAAAAAACGAAAGCTTTGAACGCTGCTGTGACTTCCATCTCGATGCTGCTGCACATCTGCAAGTACTTAGGCCTGACCGAGCGCCTCTCGGTCGCTTTCCCGGTCTTGCAGCTACGTGCCGGCTGTCTCCAAAGCAGCCAGAAGGAGGGTGGGGGGCAGCCGGGCTTGTCCTGGCTGCGGCTGCCGGGAGAGAGCCGCAGAGGCACAGCAGCTGCTGCTTCCAGCCTGCGGCTCGGGCAGGGGGAGGATCTGCGGCCCGCGGTGGGGCGGGGAGCGAGGAGAGAAAGAAAATGGAGAAAGGGTGGGCTAGACAGGAGGAGGAGGGGGGCATCAGCTGGGCTTGGGGCTGAGGTTCGGTAGGAAAGGCTGTAAAACAGAGAGCGGTAGCTTGATACGAGAAAGCAGGAGGAAATAACATTTCCATAGCAAAGCAAGATTAGCTTTTGGGACAAGACAGGTTACAAAGTGCAGTATTTCCCCTTGGTTTTTTAGTTTCTTGCACCGTGCTTACAACATCATGGTGCAAAAATACGAGTCAAAGCTTTGAAAGAACAATACCACAAAGAGGGATGTTCTCGTGCTCTATTTGGCTTGCCATTGGCTTCTTCTAGTTTTGCTGCAAAGAATTCAAATAGGTAATCCCACAATAAATCCTGCAAGAACCTTTGAGCCTCTCTGGACTTCCCTTTCGAGGAAGTGAGGGTGCTGTTCCCTGCGGTATCACTGCTAGAAGTGTTCATTGGTATTGCTCTTCCTAGTGATAGCATCATCTATATAGTAAGGTATATAAGTCCCCTCTCCTTATCTTTTTTTTTTTTCTTTTTTCCTTTTGGATACAATGAGAGGGTCTTGACATTTTTGTTTGTGGGGAGGAGGGTCCCCAGTAAATTCACCAGTGAAATGAGAGGATGTCTGATGGCTTAAAAATGACATCATCCGTGTTTCTGATTAAGCCACTGAAAAGAAAAATAGTGAAAGGTTCTCAGCACTCCATCATCTTTGAAAAGCTGAGAAACTTATGTCTCATCGAGGTATGACAAGATTTGATTATTCTCAGGAGAAAACAAAAGTCACATCTCACATATGTGAGAACAAAACTTGAAAAGTCAAAATGGAAAAATCTGGACAGACCTATGCAAAACAATACAGCCCAAAGTATTTACTAGAAAGCAGACAATCTCTGATAGTGTTATAAAGAATTTAATTGAATTGTAACCACAATGTCATAAAGAGAATGATTGAATTTTAGCTACTTGCTAAAGTTTTTCATCTTCCTACTCGTTTCAGTAAATGAAATTTTAACACCAGAGTTAAAATGAACAGGTGAAAAACTGCTAATCTCCTAAACAGATATTTGTATGTTGAGAAAGCTATCTCAGCCCATGAAACTTTTGCAGCTAAGATAATCTGCAAGCAAAAGCAGAACTGATGCCTAAGTTAAAGTTGAAATTCTAGAGACAAAGCATGGAGCAGAACTGGAAAGAAACGTCTGCAAAGCAACCTGATAGGGGAAACAAATGGAGACAATAACTGCATACAAAAAAAAGAAAAAAGGGGGAGGGAAATTATGGGTGAGAAATGGAGGAGACTTTTAAATCGAAAGGTGATTCAAATAGGTACTCAATGCTTCTAGACAACTGAGGAGACATTGCACCTGGCGAGACACTGCAGAGCAACATGCTTGCTGATGAAATGACTAACACGGGTGACAGGACAAAATGATGAAAACCAGCTCAGCAGATCTCTCCTAGGAAGACAGGTCACTAGTGGCACCCAGCAAAATCTTCAGAGCGAGTGGCAGTCCAGAGGGGATTTAAAAGCACTGGCAGCCTTTATAGAAGTGTTATCGCCAAAGAGGAAATCACTGAATGGGATGCCTTTTTTGTTTGAAAACAGGAGGTACAGGGCTGGTTTAACAGGAACAGGCATTGCCTCGACCTCTCTGAGCAGATCCAAGGTGCAGATCCATCCTTAGCGCATGTTGGGGCTTATTCAAGCTGAGCCCGCGCCCCAGAGCAGGAGGGCTGAGTCAAGTGGAGTTGCTACCCTGAGCCCTTTCCCTTGGCTGGGCAGTGGTTAGCCTGTGCTCGGCGTGGATGAAGGACGGGCCTGGCTTCAATCTGTGAGAGCTGCATGTGTGCAGGGCTCCAGCCGTGCCGCCTCCCCCACGGCCAAACGGCAGCGGCTGCAGGAGCTGTGCTGGCAGCCAACTCCAGCTCCCTGCATCCCGCAGCCCGCCTGCTCTCCCGGGAGCCCTGGCCTGCCTCTTCCTCTGGCGGTGGCTGGTACCGGGTGGTGTGACCTGCGTGCCATGCTCGTTGGAAAGCAGCCACTACCCCCTCCCTCCCAGCCCCTTCCTTTCCTTCTGGAGGAAGCCTGTGCTCGGCTGTGCTTGATGCCTCGGGAGCTTTGCTGCTCCTTTCTCAGAGCTGCTCAGCCCCTGCTGAGCTGGCCAGACTCTCGCACATCAGCGGTGACGGGAAGGCTGGTTTAGAGTTGGACAGTGTTTATAAAACCACAGAAATTAACAGGAACTCAGTGGCCGGGAGCAGGGCTGAAACTGTGCTTTTAAAAGACAAAAAAAAAAAAAAAAGACAATTTCCAGTTTATTTGTGCAATTTCAAGCTGCACAAAGGATCTCAGTCCATGACATTTCCACATTACAAATTATTATAATAATAGTGGGTTTTAATAGTTTTAAAGGGCTAATGCAGATAATCTTCATGTAGGTGAATAAGAAACAGAAATACATGCAGAATGTTGTTCTTCACTTTCCACTGGGTCACTGCACTGATACTATTTCTAGCCTCTGGAAAGGTCTCTTGGAGGGAGCGTTTCTTGGGCTCTTACAGGCACTGTCTGTTACTTGGTGTTTGTTTGAGGCTTAGCACAGTGTTTCACAACCGGTGCCTTGCAAGCCCTCAGATAAAGAGGGTAGGAAAATTAGTCAGGAGGTTGCTTAAGCTTTGAAACAAATAGTTTCAGTGAGATAGGATGGAGCCCTGTCTCAATACCAATACCGAGCTCACAGTGAAGCGTTTTCCAGTCTATACTGTGTGGCTGCAGTGTTTTCTGTCTCTGGTCCGAGGGCCCTGGGGTTTATGTAGGTTGGGCAAATAGTTAAATAGTTCAGAGTACGGCTGTGCAGTCAGAGGCAGGAAAACGTCTGCTTGCGCTGCTGGTGCTTGGAGCCAACCAGACATGACTCAGCCCTGAACTGGAAGCCGTGAGCTGTCGTCAGTGCAGTGCTGTGCTCTGGCTAGCAAGTCTTATTGTGAGACTAGGTGTGTTAGCTCAAGCTCTGTGCTGTACCGGCATGACCGCGTGAGGTTTGGAAGAGTTTTGGCCGTGATCCCGCTGGTTCAGAATGGGGACAGAGCTTGCTTGCCTCTGCCTGCTAAAGACAATGTGGACTTGCTCTGAGTCTGTATTGTTTCTCTGATAATTACTGTTTGATTAAAGTGTTTAAGATATGTATGTCTTTTTAATTTGGCTCCAGAGTAGGGCAGGAGGCCCACTCGTAATGTATCATTTCCTTTAAGCCCAACCTGGCAAATTCTGATTACCTCTGAGATAGGCAGCATTATGAAACAGTCCTGAGTGCTTCTGCAGATGAGCACATTCCTGCAGCAGAGCTAGCCTAAAAAATCCAGGAGCAGATGGAAGAAAGACTAAGGAGGGTAATTAAATGTGGCTGTTCCCTAAGAAGGAAGCCTGTTGTAGCAGCTCAGCTGGGCCCCGTAAGCCAGGTACAGGATACAACTTCATTGCATGTGGTTTGCAGTCACAGTGCACTGAATTTAAGAGAAAGTGTTTTTGTACCGTTACAGCATGTTAATGTGTGGACCACCAAAGGTGGCTGAAAGTTCTGCAGAGCCTTCAGTGAGGGTAAGCTTCTCCGCTGCTCTGAGCCTGGAAAGGCTGTTGCTCTACCTGTGGAAGGGGGCTGGACAAAGAACAGCAGGCATCTGGTGCCTGTAACACAAACCAAAGTATTCATAGTGAGTGAATGAGCATTTGTGGGTTAACTGTAGCTTGATGTTGGATGATAATGATGCTGGCATCAAATACTAGTGGCTTACAAAATGAGAATAGCATAGTCAGAGCACTCATCACTCCAACTAATCCCTGCACCAGCTAATACATGTCTGAATATGGCAACAATTGGCTGTCTGTATTGGCTCAGCTGGGTGTTTGTGCTGGCGGAAAATCGAAGAGCAGTAGTAGACAGGTGATGGGAGGGAGGGTGTGTGGCTGTCAGTACAACAGTGGCAAAGCAAATCTGTTCCTAGGCAGAAATCTGTCTGCCTCAGGCCACCAGCCTCAGGCCTTAGGTTTTATGGCTGTGGGTATCTGATCTATCTACTAGGAAGCCAGGGGGATTAGGGGTGACATGAGCTATGAAATGAGCAAAGAATGAGCTAAAAAGAACTTGTTCAGACTAAGAAACCCTATGCGCTAAAACCAGCACCGCTGTTTATCCAGGTCAGCTAGTAATTTTATGGAACTGATAATAAATGGTAAGAAGAGGTATTAATATGTTTTGACTGCAGGAAATACAGTGGAAACAGGACATGTGAAAGCTGTTAGGCTTGTACTAATCTGCAAACTCTTTTAGCTCACCTGGCTAAAGTGGTCGTGTTGGAGCTAAGGACCCTTCACAGCCAGCTGTAGAAGTTACTGACCATCCATTTCCTCTTATGGTGGAAAGAACATGAAAGAAAGGGTACCCTCATATTACAATATTTGTTTATGCTCCATAACCGCCAGGATGTGACAAAATAAAAATAAAAGAAGTGTTTTCAACAAGATTTACAGTTGCCAGCCAATTCAGAGGAAGTGTTCTTGGTGGCGGGTGATATGCAAAACTACAAAAGCCAAAGGGGCTACAAAGCACACTTGAGAAATTCCAGCCATGAAACCACAAACAACGCGTATGCGCACTGGCAGGCAGGGGCCAACAGCCACTGTGTGGCTTTGTGTTGGTAGTGGACATCTGTGGTAGGAACAAAGCCCAGATGACATGAAGTTAAGACTTTCAAAGTGGTATCTAGCGCAGTACTAAAACTACAATAGAAACCTGTAGTGGCAAAGCACCGTGCACTGTACCAAACAGCAAAAGTCTCCAGATTATGCAGTAGCAGTCAGCAAAGATGGATTTTAAAGTGCTGAATGTTGTTTGGGGTTTTATTTTAAGGCTTCTAAGCCCTCTTCTGGATCATCATGGTAGTTCTGTTTTATGTTTGTGAGGGACAAGATTGTTTTGTTGTTGCAAACGTGTTGCATTATAAAGGTTTTCTAATGACTAGAGGAACACACCTACTTCCTTCATAACGGGGATTTTCTTTTAAACATACATTTTGGACACTTGAATGCCATGTTGTATGGTGCTGCTTAAAATGTGTGTTCCATATCTAAGCATAAATACCATAGGGCATGACAGTTGCTATAGCAACTAAGCATTTGCTATTAAATAGCACCCACAAGCTCAAAAAACGTGCAGCCTGTCACTACACAAGGTATTCCTTTCTTCGCAGCAAGCTAAGTACCATATTCTCATCTTGGGAGTTAGTCTGTTTCTGATGAATGTGTTTGTGCTGTGCATATGAAGATCTTTTTCCCCCCACCAGCTCTACCTTCCTTTGAAAATTGCCGATACTGTAAGAACAAAATAGCCTGAAGCAGTTGCAAACTGAAGAAGTTAATGAATAATTCCTTTTTTGTATATCCTTGAACACACATTAGAGTATGGCTTTCAGATTTTTTAGGCCAGATTTGAGGCTTAGACCTTTGCTGTTCTGCATCTTTTGATATTACAGTGTTTTGCTCTTGAAACCAGCGTTTTGGAAGGCACTGTGCTGTTTCTAGAAGTTGTGTCCCTGAAAATTACAACACTGGTGGGAAACTAATTTCTGCAGTAGTGGCAAACTGGAGAGTTATAATTCAAAGCACGGTTAAAGCTAACAAAACTTTTAAGAATATGTAGGTCAGTTGTTTATTTTTAAGTTTGCCTTAAAGTTGTTAAGCATTTGGACCGTCAAAACCAGGGGAAAAAGTAGAAAAATAAGGACACTGAGTTTCTTACGCAGTAACTTAATTCTAGTGGTTGAGACTTTAGTAACAAGCTGTTGACAACATTAGTGAAATGTGATTTTCCTTAAACCCATCATTAATAATAATGAGGATAAAATTAAGCATCTGTAAGAGGAATATGCTGGTATAGAAGTTAACGCTTTATCTGCAAGTTAAATTGACTCTCTCTGCTCCTTGGAAGAGTAGACAAAGGCTGTGATGGCTTGTTGGAGTGTTTGGATTGTTTCCAAATTTTGTTTTAGAGTCTGGTGAATTGATAGGTTAAACTGGAAAACGTACTGTATCCACAAATTATTGCTGATGTTGATCTGATGGCGATTTATCTGAATTACAGAGTCTGTAAGAAAAAAAAAGTCATAAATTATAGTAGGAACATAGCAATTACAGTTCAGGGAGGGTATCCAAAAATGAACACAAGAAGTAGGTAAGCTAGAGCTTGAAAAGGCATATTAAAAATGGGGGGTTTTACCCTATTTTTTCCTAAGAGAATGATTGCTAATGCCTGTCTGCCTTACCTGGTTAAAGGGTTAACCCAATTAGAAGCATGAGTATGAACACAGATAAGAGGCTGTCAGCTAGTCATGTTCTCTGCTCCGGTCCTGTGCCTTGATGGGAGTGACAGCTTTGACTTTTGTAGCAATAAAGGAACGTTAACTCACGTCTCCTGGTGCTCTGTCGGTAGCCAGTGGTTTCCCGGCAATCGTTTCAACATGTCTAATGTTAACAGAATAATAAATCTTTAATTGGCCTTACAAATAGCACCAAATGCCAATGGACTTGGGATAAAGTCACCGGAGCTGCAGTGAGCAGTGGTGCAGGATGATGTGGAGTGGTTTGCTGAGGCAGGGAGGCAGAGTGGGGCTCCTGAAAGAGTTGTTTAGAATTTGCTGGATGTTTAGATACTGCAGGGGCTGGCTCAGCTGAATGCCTTAGATGGTGTGTTTGCCTCCTGGCACTTACGTCCTATCCAGGCAATCAAGGACAGATCCTGGCAAGTTCCATTATCCTCCATTTTTTATTGTGTCCTGCAAGGGAACTGACTTTTTCTCCCCATGATTTTTCTTGCTTGTTTTCAGTTCTGCTTTTTTGCTTCTTGTTTTTTCTGCCTATTTGTAGCCACCATTTGAAAAAGGTTGTGTGTTTCTGCCATAGCTGGATAAACATTATAGCCCAATCTTGCATCTGCCTCAACAGCTATCTGTATGGTAAGCATGAGCACACACACATGCATCTGTATGGACTGTTTTACCTAGCGGCATGAAGTCTTACAAATTTATGATTACAGGCTGCAAACTTAAGAGATATAAGAGAGACTAGTTTTTTTTCTTCCATAGTGAAGTTCACCATGGCCACCGGGAGAAATAGACTAGAGTCTGGTGCCCTCTTGTGACTACATCAAACTCCTGGAAAAACATCATCCTCTGTCTTAAATGGGATCAAGGCTTGAATTACACTGGAAAACACGAAGAAATTTATCCAAAACAAAAGCTGGAAGTATAGAAAAGGGGAAATAACCTCGCAGTGTCATTTCTGAAAGGAAACTTCTGCTGCATGGTTCAGAATAGAGGCGGTAGACTCACAACCCGTAGTTGACTGATGTGTTGAATATTTGAACGATATGTTGCTTTCATAAAAGCTTTTCTTCATGTTAGTCAATTAGACATAGGATGCTGAAGCACTGACAAGTCAGGATTATACATTAATGTTGTTTTATATCGTGGAAGGATACATCCAAACTACATTTCTACATAAAAAAAGAATATTTTCTCCAAATTCTGGAGGTCTAAAGTCATTATGATCTGAAACTATAGGCAAGCAAAAAGAAGTTCAGGTTCACATTCAATTTTCCACAGCCTTCAGGGGAGGAGGGCTGGTTTCACAGCTTTGGTTTAACTTCACATTGATTTATTGGTAAAGGTTTTCAGTATCTCCAGAGAAAAAAGGTTATTTTCTGGGATTTTTTCCTTGTACAGTGTTGTTTCTCATCTTGGAATTTCACTAAGAAATGGTTCTAGTATCTGAAACTGAATGCTAAGAAGACAAAAAGACAAATATTTAATATAATTTCCAGCTTCTCCTCTCTCATGAGAGGGGAATGTTTCTGGTCAGAAGAGGGAGTGACTCATGCTTGAATAAAGCAAGCAGGGTCCACTCAGCCTCTCATTAGGGAAAGCCCCTTGCTGGGTTATAAAATCACACAAGCCTTTGAATTCTGCTTTTGTGGAGTACTGAAGCTACCTGCTGACCTTTCGTTTCTCATCGAATCTTTTCTATTATTACGTTACAGTCTGTCTGTATCTGCTTCCCACCCTTGTCTACAAAGGAAGTTCCCCATTCACTCCCTTTCTCTTGTTTCTGATAGAAACTTCAAATTTGTACTTGGCCTGGCTAGAATCTACTGCCTTTTGTTGATGGGCCATTCCCACAGTGACAGTCAAGAAAGCAAGAAGTCAGTCATACTCCTGAGTTCCCTTGTTATTTAATGTACATTTTTCTTCCCTTTTGCATATTGCTGCATCCAGTCCTGAGTTTAGTTTGAGGGTTGTGCATTTGTTATCTTTGGGACACAGTTATTACTGCAAGCGGTGCAGTTAAGTGCACCATTCCATTGAGAGCTATGGACTGTCCATTTTCATAAGCCTTATTTTAGGAAAGATTTGAACAAAAGAATTAGAGGTAGACAGGAACCGTACATGCAGCTAAATGGAAAATTACAGGATTTTTTTTTAATACCTTATCAAATGTCCTTTATCCAACCTATTGTCAAGTCACCTATAAATGTCAAACATACAATAGTAAAAACTACCTGTAGTGGGTAGTNGGATTTTAGAGATTATTACCAGTGGCCTACTGTGTACAGAAGTTGCAACAGCAAATGCTATTAGCGTTACTGATTGTTTCCAGTCCTGTACCCGGAGAGGTACTATGATCCTTGTGAGCACTTGGCCCTGAGTGTTTCTAGTCTGGAAGTCAACTCTGTGGATCGGTATTACTCTTTACCTTTTGGAAGCAACAAAACACCTCCAAACACCAAAATATCCCAGTAAGGAAAAATCCCAGTGAAGTCCCCAAGGGTCTAGTGCCCATGTTACCAGAAGGAGACCCAAAGTTAACACAAAAGTCTGCATTTTTTTTTTCTGATGCCCCAGCATAAATAGAAGCAAATAAAGTGCTTTGAATCTGACCCTGAAAGTGCTGACTCATTAGAATTTGTGCTTTAGTACCTTATATTTGCCTCCATGCCATTCACTGCTCCGTTGCAGTAAGCTCTGAATATGCATACGACACACCTGCTCACTCTTTCTAGTATCTCCTGCAGGGGCTTGTATTTTAAACTGAGCAGACAGACAATGCTCAAGGGAAGAAGTGTCCCGTTTTACAGAT
Source organism: Fregata magnificens (assembly GCA_013389945.1). NCBI lineage: Eukaryota > Metazoa > Chordata > Aves > Suliformes > Fregatidae > Fregata > Fregata magnificens. The sequence continues at coordinate 17,889 of WAAD01038722.1, forward strand.
GGGGAACTGTGATACAGGCTGATGCATTTCTAAGTAGCTTTCTGAACACGGGTATTTGCATGCTTGTTGAGAACATCTGCGACTTTAGGTTTACAAGGCTTTTCAGGACTTTGTATATCGTATAACACCCTTTTCCCACAGTATGTCTCTTCTCTTTGATTCTTCACCTCCCTCAAGAAAATATTTCGAGACAGACCTTTGAACATACAGGGGATGCTCTGTGATCATGGGCTGAAATGTATGGGCCCTGCCACAGACTGAGGCTGCCAAACAGGATGGATCATTTCATGGTGTACTGAGAAGGCTTGTTTTGAGGTTGCTCGTGTAGATGATATTCATGTGATGTTTTGTGAAATTCTTACCACATAGCTTATCATCTCTCCTCAGCAGACTTTCCATCTGTCTGCAAGGCTGGTTTTTTGCTTCATTGTCTCTGAGCATTTCTTACAGGATGGAGTAAGAGAGTAAAACACTAGAAGTTATCAGTGATCCGAATTACAGTGGTGGGACATAATGAGTTGAGAGTCCTACTCCTTCTTACCAATACTCATGATGGCAGCAACTAGCATCTATTACCAGGATATCAGTATTAGTCTAATTTGGGATAACAGATTTCTCTTTTTATGGTTCACATTCCTTTTACTTGAAGATTGCATGATGAGGCCATACTGCATCCCTGGTGCAAATAGAGTATGAGAAGCGCCCTCTCCTGTGCAAAGGTTAATTGTGCAGGGGAAAGAGGGAGTGCAGTGGGATGCAAACCACCCCAGGAGGCACTAGAAGAGATGGAGAGGGCTGGTAGGTATCACATCCTCGTCTCTAGACACTGGTTGCAGGAGACATGCTGGGAGATCCAGCTTTGGCGATACTGCCACCTGTATGCTTCCCTGCACACCAAAGAGGTTAAAAAAATGATTGCATCTCTCTGATGCAATCCCCCCACCCTTATTTGCTACCTTTAGTTTGTGCTGGTTTGAAAATGACAGGTTATTCCAACCTGTGAGGCAACTTTGGCATCATTTCACTATATAGAGGATGTTTCCTAAAAGACCTATCGCACAGTGTGACCTTTAGGATGACAATATGCTCATGAAGAAAAGCTATTAGATTGTGGATGTTTTAAAAGCCTGGTTCTGAGTTAGGTTTCGTCACTCACTACCCAATGGAAATTCGACATTGGGTTGTACATGATAGCAGGGACTAAATCAGACCACCTACAGGGTCACCAATTGCAGATGAAACTTTGTCACGCATAGAGTCTGAGTTCATTCATATCTGCTTTTTCCTGTTTTGTATAACTATCCTCTTGAAGCAAAATTTAATACTGAACATGAAAGCATTTCTTTAAACAGGAATAGAGTTTATAAGTGAGTTACCCCAAATAATTACTTAAAAAATGTAGTCTTTAGAAATAACTTAAAATTGATGAATAAACAAACAAATCAGATATATTGTCTGCAAAAAATAATTTGACCAGCTCTAGTTCATAGCCAGAAATTATTCACTTCATGCTTCATAGCCATACTTAAAATAATCAGCAATTCACTTATCTCCCAGGTACCTTATGAATGTCTGAGACACATGTAAAAATAAAATCATGTTTTATTTATTCAGTAGCCCACTCTTCTTTAAATCAAATTATGGAAATTATACCTGAGTAAATGCTGAAGACAAAAGCGAGTGAAATTTTTTAATCTTGCCCCGGTTACACTGGTGAGCAACTTACCCACTCTGAGCCATACACATTGGGAAGCACGGCCTAGGTTTGGTTCTGTACTCTCTCCAAGTCATCTTATAGCTTAAGCTGAGTTGAGGAAGTCGGGCAACAGGTCCAAATAGCTGGGCTGAGAACTGCAGATCTGATATAGTAGGTGAACCTTTCTTCAAAGCATGAAGCAGTCCCTGCAGGCTCACTGGTACTGTCCCTGCAGGAGCAAAGGATGGAAAGATCCACACAATCAATCCATCCTTCAAGATCTGCTCTGACCTGAGTAGTGTCCTTTGCTGCATCTCTAGCAAGTGTCCCAGTGCTGAGACCCTTCCTTTGCCTGTATGGCACAGTCAGAGACTGTGTGACAGATCACATGCTTCAATTTATCACATAAGAAACAGTTGGCTTATCTGATGGGATAGTTTAACAACGTGGAAATAGCATTTCTTGATGTCCTCACTCAGACGTAAAGCTGCTTTTCCATTTATCCAAAGAAGTCGGGATTTGCAGTTTTCCCATGTGGATACACTGCTTGGTACCTGGCCCTTAATCCCTGTCACGGAATATTTTTGTTTGGAAAGCACCTCTGGAGATCATCTAGGTCATCTTCAAAGTTGGATCAGGATGTACAGGACCTTGTGACCCCTAAGGCTTTTATTTCAGAGTGCATCTGAACAAAGAACCTCCAAGGATTTTCATTAAAAGAAGATGCATAATGACGTAGTAATTTAGAACAGCATGTAAATTAGGCAAGGCAAAAAAATTACAGATGTTGTATCAGACCCTGCTAATCCCTGTCCCCTGCCCCTACGGCACTGGGCTCCAATATTGGTTGCTCTAAAGACACATTTTATCAGAGGAAAAACATCAGAGCAATTTCAGAATTCATTGAGGTGAATATCTAATTTGCATCCATTTCAATCAGTCCAGAAGTCTGTATCTTTGGTTTCTTCTAAATTCACTACTATTATTCATCAGAGTTTTACATTTAGACTATGAAAATCCTGAGGTTGGGGCAGTTTGCATATGCGTCTTCAGAGATTAATCACCAATGCCCTGGCTGACTGGGCTGTTACGAGCAATGCCTGCTGATGATTTTTTTAGTAATGGAAAGTTTGATTTTCAGCAAAGTTACAGATATTCAGCACTTCGCAGATCTTTCCTTGATACCTTAGAGAGTTTGGTCTCTGGGATGCATATGAAAATACAAACCCACAGTTTGTTAATTAGCATCACAACAGAATTTCACATTTTTCCAAGAAACAGCCTCCTATTCAGTTGAGTATTATGTGAACCACTTTTGAGGACACAAGCCTTTCATAGGTAGATGCCAGAGGAGTCATTAAATAATACAAAAATTAAATATGTCATAAATACAATAACTCAAGGAAATGCCATTTTGGCACAATGCTTCTTTGCAAAAGTATATAAGAATAAAGCATAATATACAGAAGTAACTGTGACAATTTTAAAACACTGTATTGTATTTACATTGACATTGGCTAATGTTAGTTCAATTCAGAAATGTCAACATTAATGACAATTTATTACAGAAATACAACATTACAGATGAAGCAGAAGGATGCTGTGAAACACTTTACAAACTCGTACTCAAATAAACATCCAACTGATTCATGATCTTTGGTTTACTTTGATGACATAAAAATATGAAGAAGCTGTTTAGATAAATCTTGCCACATTTGTATCATTCTTATTTTTTAATTTCTGGTTTGAAGGCACAGGAAACTACCATCAATAATTTATTCATAGCAAAAGTGGCAGCATTTGCAGAAATCTGCCCCAGCATAGACTCATGTATGCACCACCAGAATGTCTGAGGGAGTTCCCACAGGGAGAAGGGACTGTGTTCTCCATGCTGCCATCCCTTCCTTGTCAGTAAGGCACTTAACACTTGGGTAGACTTCTACACGCTAAAAGTTGGATCAATACCAAAAGGGAAGTGTTAGCTTAGGTAGAAATGAAACACAAGTTCAACAAACGTTCGGAGATGGCATAAAAACAGTCCATGACACTATTCAGAAAAGTATACATTTTCTATATACTTCAGTGCCTTCCGGATTTAACTGCAAAATAAGTAAAATCTACTATTTGTAAAATATCAAGCATTAGAATTGTACATTTTAAGAATTTCAGGACAGTGCAGGAACTTGACTAATACAGTAGAAGTACTGTTGGTCTGTGTTATTAGGCTGCTGTTTTGCCCTTTAATTCTCCCCAGAATGTGAAAGGTAGATAAAGCTGCATACTGAAGTATTAGGAACATTTTCAAGGCTCTTGTTCAAAGACTTCCTCATTTTTAATATTTTCCACTGGTTAACCACAAACGTTAACAACGAGAGTACACGTATGAGAATCTGAACGTGTACCTCCTTAAGAACTAAAAATTTCAAACATAGAATGGGAGAACATTGTTCTCCTCGGTAGGGATTTTTTTTGTCCATCACAGAAGGTAAAACTGGTTCTGAATTCACATGAGGAAAAGAGCTGGTCCAAAAAATAAGCTTTTAAGATTTCAATTTGAGTCAAAGTAAATTACTTAGTTTATTCCACATGTCCTTAGCAAAGCAATATTTTCACCAATGAAACTGGTGGACAAACTTTATCGTAGGAGACAAACATAAATAAGAAGCATCACTCCTGTAGCATCCTCAAGGAGTTGCTGGCCCATGCACTGTGGCAAAACTTCCTACGGACGTCAGCATGTAAATACTTGTGTGCTGCAGTCTGCGGCCCGCAGCTGGTGTTCAGAACTTATTTATGTCAGCAGCTAACTGCTAGCTGCCGCCTTCTTGGTCTTTACCACTATTACAAGTCTTTTGAATGTCAGATGAATCTGTTATTTCTTTGTTTTCTTCTCTTAGCCCTCCTTCCTGTGATTCTTTTGACATTTTCAATTTTATGCTGTCTGTCTTGCGATTAATGGATGAATTCAGCCTGGATGAGTTCCATCTCCATCTTCTCAGACTCCTATAAAAATCTTTTCTGACGTTTTCACTAACCAGCACGTAGATGATTGGATCGGCAACGCTGTTTGCAGTGGCTAAACACAGAAACACTGTAAAAATTGAATATATATCTTTTTCAAATGGACATGAGCAATTCTGATGAAACATAAAGTATATGGATCTTATTAGGAGTACCACATGGTAGGGAGCAAAGCAGATCAGGAAAATGACAATAATGGCGATAGCCAGATACTTCACTTTGGCTTTTTGGTGACAAGTCAAGCTGCTGCTTGTTTTTGTACTTTGGAAAATTTTGTAGTTTGTGAAAATTAGGATTGTGAAAGGTATGGCAAATCCAAATAGGAATCTGGCAAAGCCGAAAGAAGCCAATTTTATGTCAAGGGGCAAAGTCTCAAAGCAGGTGTTATTTTTACCTTCCATGCGAAATACGGGAGTGTGGATTATTGCAACCACAGCAAAGAGAAAACACACTATTATGATTGCCTTCTTCTGTCCTCTTCTCCCCCTTGACTCGAGAGCATACACCAGTGCCACATAACGATCCACAGAAATGCAGCACAAAAGCAGAATGCTGATGTATATGTTGCAGAAAAAGATGTATCCTGTTATTTTGCAAGCCTTTGCATCCATATTCCACTGGTGCTCCTCTTGCACGTAGATAATCCAGAGAGGCAAGGTACTTAAATACATCAGCTCACACAATGATAAACTAAAAATGTAGATGGCAATTACTTTATTCCTTCGGATCTGTACAAACGTAAGCAGGGAAGTTATGCAATTTGCTGGAAGGCCTATGGCAAAAACGATGCTGTAAACAGCAACCAGAAGTGTCTTGCTGTCTTTGTAGGGAATTCCTGTGCAAAAGGAGCTATTACTTGTGTCTGTACAATTTTCCATTATTCTTTTCCCAGCTGGTGTTTCCTGAGAATCAGAAGACAAGGTGGAAAGTTAGCATTTGCATCACTTACTTACTTAAAAATGTGTCAGTAAAGGTTATGGTCCCATAGGTGCCAAGAGGACATGTCAGGGGAACGCTTGTCTTGGGGAAGCATCTAAGACAGGCAAGTTTTCCAAGACCTGTTGTTCTCCTGTAGTGTCTTCTGGGAGTCAGGACTGATTTACTTCCAGGAAAAAATGCCTTTCTTCACAAGGACTTTCTTGACTACAGCATGCCTATTCACTAAAACAGGGTACTGGGGCCTGTCCCTAAACCAGGCTGCCTCATAAATAAGACAGAGCTGCTGATCAATTACTAAAGTCACCTCCTAGGGGAAATTAAGGGCGTTAGTCTTCCATTCATTTTTTTTCAAACTGAGTAACAAAAACTGCAAACCATAGAGATTTCAGAAGCAGACTTCCAAAAGAAGCTATCATTTATGGTCGGTCAGATGGGGGAACCATCTGAAGTGGGTGGTGGTAGTTGTTGTGTCAGAGACTACCCAGCATACAGGAACCAGAATCTGGTCACCGGTGTGTACCTCCACACTGTATTACAACATAGCGATTCAAATCTAGCCAATTCATACTTCTCTCCTCCCTCTGCTTAACGAATAACTGCAGCTGAAGAACATAAACTTGTAGTGCTATATAACACCCACCACACTAAACCAGTGAAACTGTCTACCACATCTGTTTGATGCCTCTGGGAAACAACAGGAAATAAGGGCAGTTAGAGGAAATAAACAAGACCAAAGAGAAGAATATACACACATTGGAGAAATGGAGGTGAAGAAAATTAATGCTCTTTGAAGAGGTGTGGTTACAAAAAATTCCACCTTTCCAAGACAACCATACACAAGAGCAGACCTGGCATTTGGTTAGGGTTAAGTAGTGCTAGGAGAAGCATTTCTTGCAAAGTCACATGATAATTTCCGTGCAGAAGCCTTCTCCAAGTGAAGAGAGGAATATGGAGGTGGGTGTGCCATAACAATGTTGTGTGCCCTTAAAAATTGTACTTTGCTGTATATATGAATTGAAGGTGTCCACTGTATAACATCCTCGATAAAAAAAGGTCTTGTCTGGCCTCATCTTTTGGGCATTCTCTTATGGGGTGGACACCTGGTCCAGGGAACAGTCAGCTAACTCCAGAAGGAGGAGATGTGTTGACAGAGATTGAGTCCCTTTAGACAGAGGAGGGGCATGTGCTTTCTTGGTCCACACTGTGTATGAGCAATTTCTTCAACCCTGAGTTCATGCAGGGGAGAAAGTAGCTTTTAGCAGCCTTGGAACGTTTATTTGTTGCTTGTTTGGGCCCATCTCAAGCAGACCAAGGGGAAGCAGTCTGCTCCCAGTGCAGTGGGATTGTCTCCTGCATCTCTGGAAGGATGGGCAAGCTGGTGCGGACCTTCCTTCCCCACTATGTGGGCAAGAGCGGTCCCTGGGGTGGCGTAAGCAGCTCCACCCTGAACGCCTAACAGAGCACCTGCCATGCAAGATCCCTAGAGCTTGAAGGGCAATCAGGTCCCTTGACTTAGTTTAGTTACTAGATGATGAGACTGGTATGAGAAAATGGACACAGGTTGCCTTAGCCTGCGAGACCCTCACAGCAGCGCAGTGCTAGCCATAGCCATAAACACCAAGAGAGGTTCTCCCGGCCCATGCCAAGAGGTGTTCATTTCCAGCAAGTACCCCAATGCAGTCAGAGCCCGCTCAATGACAGCAGCTTCTGAGTGAAGACGTCCTGACAAGCGAGCAGCTGGGGCAGAGGCAGCAGTACCTGCCGTCCCCATCCCCGGTGGCAGTGTAAGCTGTTCCCCAGGGTGAGGATGTCTGGAAGTGGCCTCCACAGACAGAGGAACTGAGAAGGTGCTGTGTGTGTAGAAGAAGTTCACCAGAGGGTGGGACCACATTCTGCGACTACCTTCTACTTCCCCTTGTGGCAAACCATGCTCCGCTTGTGTGCTGACACGTTGATGAGGGTTAGCAGGCAGCGGTCGCCGTGCTAGTTGGCCCAAAGTGTCTTACAAGAGGGCCATATCCCTCCACGTCTGAGAATCGGACCATCTGGAGTCCGGTGGCTATGTTCAGGCCCTCTTAAGGGGAATCCGAAGTTTCCTTTAGCTTCAAATATCCCGCCTTAAGAACGACTGGAGAAGAGGATCCTCACTGCTGCGTGGGAGGAAGATGTCACGGTACTCAGCAGGGCTGCCGCAAGGTTTCTGCGTGAGATGGTGTAAAATTACTTCCCTTCTTTCCTAGCAGTGAAAGTGTACTGGTAGCTGGTGTTAACTTAGGAAAACGATGGTTGCACGAAGGGCTGGTGGTGACGTGAGTTTTTTGCTGCCTCTGGGCATCTGCCACCCTTGGTGAACAAGGTGGGGCCTTCTCTGGGCCACCTACTGAACCGCTGTGTAGAGGGGATAAAAACGGTGCTTGGTTTCAGGGTCAGCAGTGGTTCTCTCCCCAGACCTCACCTGGGACGTGGCATACGAGAGCTTGTCCTCGACTCGGACACAACTGACCCGTGTGAGAGCTGCTCTACACCTGCACACCACAGAGCAGTCTTGGAGACCTCCCTTTCTAAGGTGAAGTGCAGCAGGTGGACACAATTCATACGTGAGGGAGATGAGAGCAGCTGAGGCGGGGACGCTGCACAGTCACACGCCGTCTCGGTTACTCAGCGGCTGTCTACCCCTCGAGCCTTAGCAAAAAAACCTTCAAGAGTGGTTGAAGGTGCGCTCTCCTCCCCTCCCCCTGGGCTCTGCCTACTTCTCTTGACCCTGCGTTTGTCTGAATATTCTCCTTTCTGCACTGCCTACGCCTGCTGTTTGCCGCTCATTGTGTGAAGGCATGCTTCCCCCGGAGCTACCTGTCTCACCAGCAAGCAGCCGGCAATGGTGCAGGGCAGGAAGGAAGTGGTAGAAGAGTTAATCTGTAGACACATGGTTCCCAATGGTTCTTTCTCTTGCCTCCTTCCTTTGCCTCCTCCCTTCCCGCTCTGCTCCAAGTCTCCTTCCCATGCTTAGCACCTGTGAGTGAGCCTCAGGAAGGAGATGCCTGTGACTTTTTAAGTTGCCTGCACGGGGCATGCTTTTTTTTCTTGGCTTTTGGTGTATGGCCTAAGCCACAGGGCTGAGGCTGAGCTGAAGAGACCTTCACCCTTAAATGACTGTCAGCTGCCAAGCGCCAAGCCTCAACTGGCAAAGTGCAGCTGCAGACGTGAATTTACACTTGTAGAAAAACCCCATGTGCTGAATGCCTCTCCGGAAGGTCTGGCCTGTCATCTCGGGAACCTGGATCCTTCCCAGCAGTAATGCTCAATGTCTCAGCCCCATATCAGGAAGGAGGAGAGGAGGACATCCCTTTGCTCCCCTCCCTCACCTTCTCCTGGCTCTCTGCCCTGTCCAGGGAAGAGTCTTCTGGCCCTGGCCACTGCATCCAGCCCCAGTTCTGAGCTTCGCTTGTCTCTGCTCAGCTCTCCAGGCCTATGGAGGGGTTTCCTCCTTAAACTGAAGATCAGAAAGCAACACTCAGCAGACAGTTTATGAAATTTCTGCCTGTGACATTGCCCCTCTGCAACTGAATGCACATTTCATCCTGTTGTCAGGCCTTTAGACTTTGCTGTTTTGATACTTGGCTCAGCCCAGAAGATTCCCAGTTCTGTCTTCTTCTGTGGTGGCTGGGCTGTGATGAATGTAGCCCCACATCTCTGAAATGCAGCACTCATAACTGTACCGCTTTATCTAAAGAGGCAGCCGGTTACCTGTGAGCACTTTGTTGTTGTCCCACACTGGTGCGGGACTGGAGCAGGCTAATCTGCATCTCAAATATTCATTCAAATAAAAAATAATAATAATTACACAGCAGAAAAAACCATACACCACTTCAGGGTTCATTTTCTGCTCATCTTTGTGATGAGCAATATTAGTGATAGAAACATTGGTTGGAACAGCAGAACTTAAGAGATTTATCACATCCAGCAATTTTCAAGCATTTATAAAGGGTCAAATGTAGCTGTGATGCCAAGGATGAGCAATATCCAAGAGTGTGTTTGTGAGAGACAAGCTGTTTCAATGTGTTAGGTTTCTTAGCTGTCCTGTAGCTTTCAGTTGAGCAAAGCCTGTCCAAAGTATCTGTTCTCACCTTTCTGTGACCTATCCTGTTCTTCTAGGGCTCACCAACCGTTACTAGGTGCTACATCAGGTCCTGGCTGTGTTTTGCATCAACAGCTCAATGTACATTTAGCAGCAGTCTGAGGCTCCTTGCTCTGCGAGACTCACTGCACACGACAAACCGCAGTCAGCATGTGCATGTTTCTCACTTTCAAGACATGCAGAACATCTCATCTTCCAGGACAGAGACATCACCTCTGGCTCAGGAAGCACCTGAGGACAAATCACTGGAAGATGGGGTAATCGACTAAGGAAGACTTGCTGTGCGCCTGCTCTGTATTTATGCTCTTCCCTGGATATCTGCTCTTGGGCTAGGTTATAGCCACAATATTGGACTAGGTAGGCCTAGCATTTCTAATGTTGTTGTGTTAGGTTCACACTGTTAGACGAACAGATAATTACATTTCTTACTCCTAAAATGGTGTGCCTACGTGCTCTAATGTATTGAGACCGTATGGAGAGAAAACCCTGGAAAAGGGCAGGGCACCTGGAGAAGCTCAAGTAAAAGGGTTGTGGATGGAAGAGGCATGACAGATGTGAAGTCCCATTTTCTTGGAGTGTGGTGAGAAAGCAGCAGAAGTGTCTTGCTGCAGACCCACCAAGCAGGGCTGTGAAAACAGATCGAGATTGACTGCCCTTTCCTCACCTTCTCTTTGATCCAGTGCACCTTGCATTCCTTGTGGCAGGTGGCCCGGATTTACCAGGAGGAATGGAAAGGTGCTCTTTCTCAGGCTTTCCTAGAAAGTGGCAGATTTCAAATCCCAAACTGGTGTCTGGTCTAGAAATCAGATCTTCCATCTTGTGAACAGGGGCCAAAACACTGCTTTGTTGTGCAGGAGAGCCTGTGCGATGGTCATCTGTCCTCTCTCCCACCCAGCATCAGGGAGCATTGAACTATGCTACAGAGGTGCCCTACACACCTCATGGGAGATGAAGTCATGAACCTGGGGTGCTGTGAGGATGTGGTTTCACATCACAGCCATGCCAGAATAACAGCCTGGTTGTCACCTTTTCTTCTCTCTGCCTTGTCCCTGACCAGTAGGTCACCTGACCCTGCAGTGACCATGCACAGAGTGGTAAGCTAGCAGAAAATTTGTCCCCTTTTTCTGTCTGGGTCAGTTGTCCACCAGTTGACCTTTCTGAAGTGGCTCACTAGGGTCAAAGCAGCACCAGGGCTGGCACAAGGGAATTAGTAGTAAGTAGCACATGGCCAGGAGTGGAGCAGCCAGAGGCAGGTGGAGGTAGGGGTTGTACTGAGAGCAGCTTGGCCGTAGGGTGAGCTGCACCCTCCATCTGTCTCCAGAGGCACTGCCGATCTCTGATGACTATTTAGAGGTCTTTGCAACCAAGTTACTCAACCAGGCACCTTCTCTATGGATGCTGCAAGTGCTAAGCAGAGCGCTTTGGATAAGCAGTGCATCTTGGCCGTTGGAGTCACATGGAGGTGGACAGCAGCTCTAACCACATCAGTCTCTTCAGTTCTTTTGCCTTGAAAATGCCACTGCTAAGCCTTGAAAAGCGTGTGGACTTTTGTGAGCCTGTTGGCTTAGAGCTTATTGTTTCAGAGTGAATGTGAAAGATCTTCACTGGAGTCTGGTCCCTGAATGAAGCAGAAGAGGGTCCTGAGAGGTGCAGAGACTTGATTGGGGGCTCTTGCTGCTCATTCAGGCCAGTTGCATTAATATTTGGCCTTCCCTCAAGAGACTGAAGTGTTTTTGCTAACACTGAGGTGTAAAGAGGGAAGTGAAAACAAGGGGGAAAGCAAAAGGCTTTATTTTGCCTTTTTTTTTTTTTGTTTTATTTGCCTATGAGCTACCCAGGTAAAACTGTTTCAATTTCCAACAGAGAAGTTGGAGTGATAAAAATAACCACTATTAAGAAAGGTAGAAAAGAAAATTGCAGATACAGTTACAGGGAAGAGAGAGAGAAGTCAAAAAAAAGCACGACAGTTGAACAAATCACTGGTTGAAAGTCTTTGGATTAATTCACCTGAGATACAGCAGGACAGAAGAGAAAAAAGACACAGTGAAATCCATAACATGAGTACAATTAGATCAGCAGACCACATTATTTATATATTTTTCATTTTCTAATAATTTTCTGATCATCCTTCTATGCCAAGGATTATTGTTAGAGCTGAAAATTTTGAGGATATTTGTGGATATTAAGAATAATTAAAAAAAAGTCATGCTTATAATGGCTAAGATAAAAACAAACCTTCCCTTCACACCTTCCTTCCTTCCTGCCCCCAATATTTGGAAAGGTTAACAACCTGCATGTTTTAAAGCATAAATCAACCTTCAGTGAGACAGGACCTGAGTTTCTCCTGAGGGGTTTTGTGTGCTTTCCTTCATAGCATGTAGTACTGTAACTAATTGACACAAGACTACTAACATGATGTCAGCCTGACCTCTCAAATCTAGTATTGTAAGACATCAATTCCCAGACATGACAGATACGCCACCTACAATACTCATCACCAGCAGTATCACTCTTCTTCTGAACCTTCCTCATGCAGAACCTACATTACCTATCTGTAAACTTTATGAACGATTAAGCTCTCCAGCCACTAGCTTTTGTGTCTGTTAACTTTAACAGAAAGTTAGAAATTGCTGTAAGATTATTTGCTCTGCTGTTCTTGAAAGCAGGAAAATGTTTGTGGTATCTTTGTGCATAAAACCAGATTATGACCCATTAGCCCAGCAAGTCAGTGAACTGGTTTATTTTTGGGGGTGTTTTTTCCATTAGTAATAAACAAAGTAGTAGATGAAGTCACTGCTATAAGCAAGTCTCAGCATACAAAGGAAAAGCAGCAATGGCTCCACTTCATTACCCAGCAGACAGGTCACTTTTACTGACACACACAAGATAGTGCGATTAGAAACAATATAGTTTCAAATTTGAATATAATAATATAATATATGAATATATAATTTTGAAACTGTATCGTTTCACAGCTCTATAGAGAAAAAAGGGTGTTTTAAAGCTACAGGACTGAGAATCTAGCCTGAGCACAACATCTTAAAATATCTGCCTCCATCCTAGCTTGATCAGAAGGAAACCACCAATGGGATTTGAATGCAGAGACAAATAAACACTGTACAAAGCAGCTTGAATGCCTAGTCAGGAAAAAAATCTCCACATGATTCCTGAAAGATGAAAGTGGCAAGTTTCTTGTATTTGCTAGATGTGCTGGTTTTGGCTGGCATAGAGTTAATTTTCTTCACAGTAGCTAGTATGGGACTATGTTTTGGATTTGTGCTGAAAACAGTGTTGATAATACAGGGATGTTTTCGTTACTGCTGAGCAGTGCTTACACAGAGTCAAGGCCTTTTCTGCTTCTCACCCCACCCCACCAGCGAGCAGGCTGGGGGTGCACAAGAAGCTGAGAGGGGACACAGCCAGGACAGCTGACCCCAACTGACCAAAGGGATATCCCACACCATATGGCATCATGCTCAGCATATAGAGCTGGGGGAAGAAGAAGGAAGGGGGGGACGTTTGGAGTGATGGCGTTTGTCTTCCCAAGTAACAGTTACGCGTGATGGAGCCCTGCTTTCCTGGAGATGGCTGAACACCTGCCTGCCGATGGGAAGTACTGAGTGAATTCCTTGTTTTGCTTTGCTTGTGTGCGCGGCTTTTGCTTTACCTATTAAACTGTCTTTATCTCAACCCACGAGTTTTCTCACTTTTACCCTTCCAATTGTCTTCCTCCTCCCACCGCGGGGGAGTGAGCGAGCAGCTGTGTGGTGCTTAGTTGCGGGCTGGGATTAAGCCACGACACTAGACTTCTGTTTGAGTTTTACCCTCTTTTGAATGCTTCCTGGCTGCTGCAGCCATGGAGAAGACTCTCAAGAAACAAGACAGACCTCTAAGCAGCCTTCTGCTGAATCGAGGCATGGCATATGCTTTGTTTTGGTCACCAAGTGTAGTCATCTGAAGTTCAGGTAGCTTTTTTGCTAGAAGCAACCACTTTTGCATCAGTGGTTACACTAATCTCCAACTGTGAGATACCAGGCAGAGAGCACTGTGGTGAAAGCAGATAATCGCCCTGTTGACTAGTGCTGGTTCAAACAAGCTATGGAGCATCTGTAAAATGAAAATAGCTGCTGTAAGGAAGCAGCAGGACCTTGAGATTAGTTATACAGCCTTAATATTTAGCTCTATACTGCAGATATAAGCAATCTTATTAAAAAAAAGAAGATTTTTGTCGGAAGAGATAAGATATTCATCATCTGCCATTCAGGAGGGGAACTCAGCAATCATTTCTGATGAGAAGAAGGTGTTTGATTTATCTCGTGACACACTGTTCATAGATGTGAACTCTCAGCAACTAGAGATTTTAAATACCCGTGTGTGGGTGTTTACGTAGATCCACACATCCCCTTCCCCTTTCCCACAATCTACAACTAAATGTACTATTCTGCTAAAATAAGCAGCTGTGAGTTCACTATCACATAATTCAGGGTTGAAAAAGGACCTGGCTTAAAACTGTGATCCTTCCATAAACTGGGTGTCTTAGTGCCATGTTAGGCTACCTGGTGAGGGACTGCAGAGGAGAGAATGCCAGGCAGGTAAGAGGGAAATGTGTGAAGGAAACCTCCTGCTACAGGGTTTAAAACCATCTTATTCAACACATCTAAAAGTAGGTAAAACTGCATATGTGTCATACGGAGTAGATAGGGGAAATTCACAGGCGAAAAACAGACCCCCAAATCCCCCTGTACCAGTGGACTTTTTTCCCCAGTCTCATGATTCCGAGGCCGTCACTCATGATTTTGGGACTTTTGGGCCTGGCAAAGTTTCTCAGTCCTCCCTGAAAGCATCAGAAAGTGGCTGTTGCAGGGCAGATTTACTCCCTGGTACCTACCAGCTTGTCTAGAAAAGGTCCCGCAGCCAGAGGAATGGCTTCATGGCCAGGAGAGCCATCAGGAACCCCAGAAATGCCGTCATAAATTTGAGGCTAAACTATAAAGCCCGTCAAGTGAAAAGGCTGAGGAAAGCATAGGTTTTGGAGCAGCAGCAGTGAAAGTGAACAGCTGAGAGGAGCCCTGAGACTGCTGAGTTTTGTGTTGCTGATTCACACACCTTCTTCACGCACAAAACCAGCAGGCACTCGTGCTTGATGCCTCCCTAAAGCTATCACAGCTTTATTGATAGCCTTGGCAGTGGGGGCTATTTAAATAAGGCTTCTGTTACTCAAGTGCCTCATTTGGAAACCTAACTGGCCAGACTTTGTTGCTGGCTTGTGTTGGAACTACAAAGTCTTGAAAGAAGGAGATGATGGGGGGGGATTCTCACGCACAGCTTCTCTGACCTGCCCCAGTGTGCTCCTGGATGTCAAAACACAGCCAAGTGCTGGCAGATTTGACACTGAGGGTTTACGTGTGGATGAGTACTCTGGACTTCTGAAAGAGCAGGCTGGGGTATCAGGGAGCAGGCTGTTTTAACAAGGCAAGGAGATCTGGCCATGCTGGCACACTGCTAGAGCTGAGTGTGCCTGATTGACAGGTTTAAGGAAAATCCGACTTCAAGCGGCTGACCAAAGAAGCACCAAGACCTATGTTCGAACCCACAGGTATACCCCTTAAAAAGGGGTGCTCTATCATCCTTTAGCATTTAGGATATCCCTAGCAGCTACTTATGGACACCTTCCTTCTTCTTCTGGGCCTCAGTCGTCCAGGCCTTCAAACAGGAGATTCCTGCCAAACCTCTGGCACGTCCTGTTAGAAACACACTAGGAGCCAGAGAAAGTCCTGTACTAGAGCTGTGTTCACCCCAAACTGTTATGACTCAAAGTCATCTCTGGGGCAGCAACCGTTCACCTGGAGTTGCTGGAGATTTCTGGACTGAGGCCACACATCTTTTCACCCTCCAGTGACTGCTGGCAGGTGGCCACGTGTGACACCTGGACCAATGCAAGGCCTAAGTAAAGGCTTTCAAGTCTGTGCAAGAGCAAGCGAAGGACAACCACAGCCACCCTGTGGTCAAGAGAGAGACTTGTCCCTGCTAGGAAGAGCATCAAGTCCAGAGGTATGAACGTTCAATCTCATCACCTCTCGGGCAGGCAAGGCGATCAGCGTGGAAACGGCATAGCCATGCCTACGGCTTGTGGTAGCCCTTAGCTGGCACCCAGCACCTCTGTGCTCCTGGACCCACAGAGGCTATGGGGAACTCAGGCTCTGTTGCTGCCACACATGAACAGAGCAATGTTGTTGTAGCAGAGTCAGGTAGAGGGCACGTGTTTTAGTGACCATGCAGTTATCCTACCTTGTGGTAAGCTTCTTTGCCTGTTTGTAAGTTGGCTGTGGATTGTGGCTGGCCAATGGCTCTGTCTGTTTCCCTACATTGGTTTGTTTGTATTAATGGCCAAGGGTTGCGTCCGACTGCAGCTTGGTCCTGTGTGCTGTTAGCCTGTTGCTGCTGAGCCCTGCCTAGGCTCTGTCCTCCGTTGCTGACCTGGTCGCATCCTGCCAGTCTGCCATCGCCTGGGTCTGTCTTTCCCTGTATGTGGTCTCTGCATTGCCATGGTTCATTCCTGACTTTCACCATCCTGCTGCTGTTTTCCCTGCCTCTGTCCCAAGTCAATCCATGGTTTTCAAACCACCTCTGTCCCAGGAGATCCACAAATGGTAATTCATATCTCTTTTGACACTCAAGTTTCCAAGGAAGCCAGAGGATGCTGGCTCAGGGGATAAGTGTCCAGGCAGGATTGCCACCAGGCAGTGACACTTGCAGAAGATATTTATTCATAACCAAACACATCTCCTGATCAAAGTCCCAATTCACAAGCTTCACCCCTTCCTGCAAACACCTCCATTGCAATAGCGACAGTCACAGCGATCACAGGCTTTTCCTACATCCCCAAAATATGGTTGTCCCTTTCATCCCTCTGAAATCCCCCATTCAGAGTGTGGCTTAGCTGTACTGAAAAGGGTGAGCACAGACAGGATGGCTGCTCTCTGCCCGTAGTAGGAAAATGCAAAGACAGTGTTGAGCTTTGACCTTGCGACAGTAGATTAACTCTCTCCCATAGGGGAACTTACTGGTCTTGTCACTGCCCTTGTGGGTCTGTGCAGGAGCTGCTGTGACGTGGGACCTGCACTGCTGCTGGTAGCATCATTAGTAATAAAGAGGTTGCTGGGGAAAAACAAAGCAAAAATGCCCAAAATAATTTTGTGACCTTCCAGACTTGGGCCCACTGACATATTGCTTGTCACTGAGAAGTCTAGCTAGTTTCCCCTCAAAATTTTTTTGCTTTTGTCTAAAGTGAATGTGTCTCAGCAGGGAGAATCTGCAAAGCCTTGTGAAAACCACAGTGCCTTCTACACTTGAAACAGTCCTATTTTTAACAGAGCAGTTAAAGATGGTATTTACAAGTGCTCTGAACTCAGACACCAATATTTCCTCCTTTTCCATTTACTATGAAACTCAATTTCTTTGTTCCTTCTTGTCCTATGATTCACTCTCAACTAATTGGAGAACTACCATTTTCCTTTTTTGCCATCTGGGTCACCTTCTATAGCTAGCTAGCTCACATCCCAGCAGCAGGGTTTCTCCCTTAAGACCTTAGTTGTACCAGCAAAAACTGTGATGCTCAAAGATTCCTCTTTGCACCTACACGTGTCTCTGACATCTCTGACGTTTCAGTAAACCCACTCACGTCTGCTAAATCTCCCTCTTGTCCAAATCCTCAGCTGCGATCTCTTCTGGCTGTTTGTATGTCTACCACAATGAGCACCTCATTTTTCGTTGGGAATCTTAGAGTCTACCTTGGGATATATTAATGTAAAAATCCCACCTATGAGATATTCCACAAAGTGTCCTTCTTCAGGAATATCAAAATCATACATTGTTTCTGATAGACCCCATTCTGAATTTCCCACTTATCTTGGACCTTTCCACTCCACTCAGGCCCCGCTTGTCTGTGCAGTGATACAACCCACTTCACTTTCCACTTCAGTTTCAACACTGAACCTTTGGTGTTCATGGACTTCAGGTCCACAGCAGGATATTTGGTTCTTGGAGAACATTTTTGTCACATGCTCTGCTCCGCCAACAGCAGCAGCCAGGTCTGAACATTAGATGTGTTTGGTAGCATCTATCTGCACTAACTACCCTGCTTTAAAAATAGCCTTGATTCATGAAGGCAGATAAGATCAAAGTAGCAGTAGCCTAAGCGACAGATTCTGTCAAGCCTGATGTGCTCTACAGAAAGCAGCTGTAAAGGTGATGGGATTTCTGCCAGTATGGTGGGATCCTTGACTACCTCCTCCTCCACTGCTCCGTTATAGCCCCAGCATAGGAGGCAGGGCTAAGTGAAAATAGCATTCCCCCATATACACTGGCCCCCAAAGGGCTCAGTTTAAAGTAGTGATTTTCACACAGTGAGGCACACCACACTCAGGAGGCAATAACGTGTGGCAGAGGCATGTGAGAAGGTGTCCTATCTGCTACACCCTGCCAGACCTGTCCTGGCTCCACGCATGAGACATGCACAGCAATCCTGGAGCCAGGAGCAGTGGGAAGATAACCAGATGCTTTTGGACAGGCAGCTGAGTCTGTGCAGGGAGGGAAAAGGGGTCAAAGGAGATAAAAACAACCTCAGATGGAACTGCACTGAACTGCTCGTTGCTAATTACACCACATGGCACAGTGAAAACACAATAGGTTTGCACTGAGTATCAAGAAAAGGCAAGCAAAACGTGAGCTTGTGCTGAGCTCAGGCCAGATGTACAGCGAGCAGCCACAGAAACCTGGCCTCGTGTTGTCTGGCGCAGCAGTTACTGCAGCTGCCACTCCAGCCACATTCCTGTTGCATCGGGACTGCAACTGCTAATGTGAGCAGTGGCATGGCCCTCTTTGTAACTGCAGCAATACTGCTCTCCACTTCCCCACTCCCAGCTCTTTCTGGGGTGGGAACCACTGAATTACATGCACTTTTGTAGCCTCTTGTATACCAAAATAAAGGAACCTGGTTGAGAGGGCAAAATCATTCTGCACAAAGCTGTGAAATTTCCATTTCAGCGCTGAAGTGGGACTGAGCTTTGTCAGGGCAGCTGAGATATAGTTAAAATGCTGCCCTTGGGCACTTCTACCTTGACAGCAATGCTATTTGTGTGATCATGATGAGGCTATAAGATCAATGTCTCCCCAAGAGGCATGGGAAATGCTGAACCTGAAAGAGTCGTCTGCAGTTTCAGGAAGAAATCTGTACAGAGGGGGTGCTCAGTTCAGACTGTATTTGTTTAAATGTAGTGTCCTGTGAACGGATCTATGGAAAAGTCCTCAGAAGAAAATCAGCCTTGCCCATTGAGTGCTAAGGAGCAGAATAAGTGGGTTTTTTCCTTCTTCTCCCTGCCCCAAAATGAGGTTACTGGAAGTTAAGGAACTGCTGGTTTAGAGGCAGCAGCTGATCTAGATAGGATTATGGGAAGGGCAGATTAAAATTAAGCCCAGATACTCCTTGGTCTTTGGCAGAGTAGCAAACTTTATGTTAAAATTTCAAGAGAAGCCAGTAGCTATAATCTGTAGTGCTTTCTTTTGCAACATAAACACAAACACATGGGGTAGGTAACATGGAGAAGAAAACCAACAAAGAAGACCCTATGAGAAACTAAATTCAGGAAACAATTCAGTTTGATCAAGTCAACAGGTCAGCCCAGCTCTGGTAGGATGTCTACCCTTTGCTAAATCTTATTTGGAGCAGGAAAGGTCCTCTCCCATCTCAATCTCTCAAAGCAACAGTAGGATCCTTTAAAGTCTCAAAGGAAGGAACCTAAACTGATTCATTCTGCCCATCTACCAGTGTCGTGCGATTGCTGTTACGAACCTGTGACTTTATCACAAGACTTGTGGTCTCCTTAAAGCTGCAGCTACTATGCAAAATAACAGCTATGCTAAATGCAAAGGAGTATCAACTTTCATTTAAAAGCAAGGTCTTTGGTTTGCTGAGGAGAGCATTAAGCATGGTCCCAGTATTTTTGAAGTCTCAGAGAAATAAGTCAACTCCCAAAATATTTGACAAAAAAAAAATCTTAACTCAGTCTCCACATTTCTGAGTGCCAGAAACCAGCAGTAATGTGTGAATAAAAGATGGAGAAAAAGAAGAAATGTAGTGTATCCAATCAGTTACCTTAGACCAGCAGGTAAGCATCACAATAAAATGCCTGTCTTGCTTTTCCAGCAGAGTAAGGATGAGAGGAAAGGCTGGATGTGAATTCTCCTTATGGTCTACCAAAGGAAGCCCAGCATTCCTGTTTCTAATACAATTCTGTATTCATGCGTCATGCTCTGCAGTGATAGTTAAATCTAACCTCACAGCAACCTGTATCCTGCCAAAATCCTTCAATCCTAATTATCCTCTATCCCTGACTGGAACTAAAATTGTTTTGTAAGAGAGAAATATGGGTTTTTTATAGGAAAGAGATTTCGTAAGGAAGACAGGTAGCAAAGACTCCATCAGCTGCAATGAACTCTAATTAATACAGACCCAACAACACTCTATTCTGTTATATCAATCACAAGGAGATTTAGACTACGGTGCAACATCAACACAGTCTGCATTTCTGAAGCACAAACGCACAGCATGGAGAAGCAGTAATCAAAGCAGAACAAAGCAAAATACTGGTAAGTAGAAGTAATGCCTTGCCTCAAGGACAGAAATCACTTACTTCTTTTTTCTCTGGCTTTTGCAGAGGAGACGATGAAGTGCTCCAACTTGTGTCGTACTCACAGGCTGCTCTGTGAAAACTGCAGGAAGTTGCTAAAGATACCGCATCAAATCGTAAGTGGCGTGAGCTAAAAGAAAGTAGATTGCTCATGACTTCATCAGGCTCCCAAAGTGTGTCACTTGTAGTTAGATGCACATGTATAGATAGGAGGGTGACTGGAATACCCCAGCTTTGAAAATCTTAGTCCTGTCATCGCTTGAGAAAGTCATTGTAAAAAAGACATCTATGGCAAGGAATATCTTTGGGGAAGATCCACTCCTGAAAATATACTGAAAGAGTGAGCAGAGGCAGAAGAAACTATATAATAGTTACTGTAAGTAGAGGATAATCAGAAAGGTGAAAAAGCAAATGGTCAGGACAGGAAAATTAGCTGGTGGGTCTGTGTGTAAGTGCAGCCCAGGGACTGAGGGCTATAATGTTTCTACCGAGCAGAGCACACAGGGTATCAGAGTTTCTGCAACAGTGCTGCAAAGTCAAAGGTTTCAAAAAGTCTTCTGAAACAGCCTGTTCTCATTGCTGTCCCCTGTATTGCTTTCAGATACAAAATGGTGCCCACGCTTTTGCACAGTGGACTTGAGATCGGCCATGCATGTCTGCTGCCTTTCACAAGACAGTGGCTTAGCAACCACGGCTGCATTTTAGGAGGGGGCCTGTGAGAAAGGCTGTGCTTCCTGCCCCCCTGTGCCAAACCAGACAGCACAGCCTGGTTTGGGGGAGTTTGGGCTGTTGCTGTTTGACTTCAGCCTCCGTTTAATCTACCCTTCTTGCTATGCCAGCAGGGCAGTGAGACATGCATAGGTATGCTTGGGCTCTTTGCTGGGCACGTGTAGCCGTGGCACCAGGAGCTGCTACGGCCAGCTGATGGAGGAAGCAGAGACTGACCAGTGCAGTCAGAAATGCAGCTAAGAGAAAAGAAAGCCTTAACAAGGGAGGTGATTGCTTTCAAATTCTGTCACTTGTCCAGGGATGAGAAGATGTAGGCTCAGCTCTTGTAACTGCCAGACTCCGTTTGTGAGCAGAAGTTTCATCTCTTGGACTCCGGTTCTGCATGTACACCTTAATCATTGTGCTAATGTGCCCTGGAGGGACAAGAGACCAACGAACTGCTTCAAACCCTACTCGCTTGGGCTGCCAGGCTCTGTCAGGAACAGGATGCCTGCCGTAGGTGCTTATTCCTTATTTGTACAATGGAGATAATACCCACCCTGGGTGCTACCCATATATTCACTTGAATATGTATGAAATGGCTAGGTATTTAAATGGATGAGGAACAGTATTAGAGCCCAACAGAAGGGGGTGGTGATATGAGGAAAAGACCATTCTGGTGCCAGCCGTGCTAGAAAAGGCTGAGAATGCTAAAGAAGATGAGATCGTGGTTTGAGCAGCTTTGAAAAGAAGAGTTCATTTGCAGAAGTTCCCTAATGACAAAGAGCATTGATATGAAGGAGCGTATGAGCTTTACCAAGTGCCCCAGCTCAGGCTTTAAGTGAAGGAGGAAGAAGATCCCAATGTTATGTTGCCAGCTTAGACCTTGTTTGTGAGACCTGTTCCATGTGTTGTTGCAGATGCTGTGTGTGACCCTGAGAAAATCAGTTATGACCAGATTTATTAAGTTTTCAGGCAACTTCCCGATCAACTTCTACCAATTCCACTTGCAGTGAGGTCTGTCAGTGCTTGCAGACTACTGGGGGCTAAGGCAGGACAGGGAGGAACTGGGTGGCAACCTCAGGCAAGCAGATAACTGAATTTACTTTTGATAGCTGTATTGAAAGTGAAACATTTCTTCTGGAAAATTAAAGAAATGCTTGGAAGGTACTTTCATTCTGGGGTGAAAAAGTTACTTTGGTTCAGTTCTGCTGGAGAGGGTTTCTGGGGAAGGGTCTTTCTATGAAGAGCCATTCATTCTCAGGGGCCAGAATGAACTGGGGAAGAAGAGGCTGAAGCCAGCTTGGTAGCCTCCATCTGCGGAGGAAAACCAGTGAAATTTCTATCTGTACCAGCTTAGCCTGGCTGGACATAGTGCTAGACCCAGTCTGTGCACTGCTCCGAACCCATGATTTCACCTTTGTCCTCCTCTGCATAGATATCAAACCCAAAGGAAACCATGAAGAAGGATGGGAATAATGTTTCTGAGATGGCTAGAACTGACTTCTCTGTGTAGATGACCATTCTTCATTCAGAGATGTGGGACAGAAAAGAGGAGAGTGCTCTCTGTCCTGAAGAACTGGAGTTTTCATAGAGACCAGTGGGTATTTCTGATGTACCAGATCACAGTTCCCATTTGGGTGCAGTCAACTGTGCAGTCAAATACCTGCCTGATTATGCTCTCTGTGATGCTTACTTGCACACACTGATGTAGGGTTTAGGATATTCAGAGACACATATGCATTTGCCAACTAGATTTCATGGTGAAACATTGAAAATTGCCTGGTCCTCCATAGAGAAATGGAAGACCACATGTCTCTGTGCCCTTGAATCTTCCAGATGGACCTGAAAAACATTACTATTTAGAGTCACTGCTGCTTCATGCTTCTCTCAGTAATATGGCCCCAATCAATATCACCCACAATCATTGCCCTAGCAAGCTGAAGACTGATGCCAAGAGTTCACATTGGAAGATGCTTTCAAAAACTTTTGACAAGATCTTCTGTGACCGGAGATGAAAACAGAGCTAGCGCTTCCATGGGTGGCAAAAAGAAATCAAACACTTCAAGTAAGTTTAGTCTGTATTCAGCAGAGATAATACAAGCAGTACAGCAATATAAATTTTGGCCTGAGTTGTATTGTACTGATGTCGTATCCAGGCAGAAAAAAGATCAGATAAAGAACCATTTATAGCAGAAGGCAGAAACCCTCTGGCCTCTGTCTAAATCCAACTGAAATAAATGGAAATGTTTCTTTGAGCCTCAATGGGTTTAGATTGGGCATTTTGAGCATATTTCTTTCTACCTTTTAATTGCTGGGTGCTATTTAGATAGTTGCCTTTAGGGTAGCATGTTTAAGCAAGTTAAGCTGCATGCGAGATGTCTTTTCTGCACTCTTCATCATTTTGCTACTGGGGTACAGTGACTGTCCAAAGAATAAAGGAGAAAAGAGTCCAGTTTTGTTTTAGCTCACTGCTGCATAACACAGACCTTTTTGGGGGATTTTCACAGCACTATGATAGAGAAAATGCTTGTGCACCATTGACCAGTAAACAGAAATAACTGTGGAAGACTGGTGGGGTCCAATGTCTTTGAAAGACTTTCAGACTGAGTTTTTCACTCCCCTTTTTCATTTAGAAACTATCAAGAGAAAAGCTGGTAGGATATTTGGCATTCCTCTGTTCTACCACACATGAAAATGATCTATGTTAGCATCATCTTCCCCTGGTCATGACCAACAAGAATCTATGAATGGAGGAAACCTCAGATCATCTGCCTCTCCTACCTCCATGTACAAATGAACACAGAGTCACACTCACATAACAGCTCTGCAAAAGATTGCCCAAGCAGACAATTTTTGTACAGTTGTATATCTTTTTTGTAAGCAACTGAGGCTCATTTTTCTTGGAAAATGATGGAATATGGCTTTAAATTTTGCAGCATGGAAAATAAGGAAATGAAAACAGCTCCTTGAAGTATGGGTTTTGGTAGGAAAAAGCCAAATGTCTGGCTCTGCTCTTGTTACCAGACAGCACACTGAATGGGGACTGAGCTGCAGACCTGTCTGGGGAACGCAGCATGTACAGGATGGCAAAAAGGACTTTCTTAATGAGAAAAGCAAGGCAAAAAAGTGCTCAAGAGTATCTCTAGGAGAGCAATGGCCAGGGGCTAAGAAGCGTTGAGGACTGAAGGCTACTCGGCTCTGTGCTCCTGTGGCCGAGCACTGCACAAGTCCTTCTACGCTGGTATGATATACAACTGTGCTTAATAAAGACTCTCAGTAGCTATTGGTTCAAACTTGGTTTATCTGTGACAGTGGCTGTGATGCTGTTGATCTTGGACAGGGACAAAGACCAGCTGTGGTGGTTTTTGCAGTTGATATCAGGATCAACCACAGGTTTGGACCCCTCAAGCCAGATAGTGGGGGATGAGCTCTGTGCTAAAACCAAAGCTCAGCTTCCTCCCAGCAACCGCCAACCTGCAGAGTCTTCCCCTTACACATGCAGTGTAGCTCCACTCCATCCTGGCAATCAGGCCAGCTGAGTGGTAAAACCATTGTGCTGAGCCCAGCACAAGAGCTCACACAGCTTTCTGGCTTTCCATGCATGTCCAGTTCACAGCACGCAGTCTGCAGGGAATGCAGAAACCTTCCTGTTCTGCTGCTGGAAATGAAATGCCGAAGTGTCAGCTGCTGAGATTTTTGGTGCACTGGCCTTTCTACATGTGATGCATGCTGTGCTATCATAGGGCGGGATGACACAGTCAGATTCCTTCTGGTTTGTCAGGCTGCATAAATGCCTGCATCTCACATCTGCGCTTGAAAGTCCTCCTGCTTTTGATTTGCCTGTTTTTGTGAATGGCCTGTGGAAATTTGGTCGTCCTCAGCTTTCACTGATGCAGTGAGGTACTGTGTTCCTCAGGGGCAGAAATCTGTTAAGTCAAATATGTGACTGATCATGCTCTCATCAAGGAAAAGTCTCTCGCCCCAAGGAGAAAAGCCCTGTCATGTTTGACAGTCCTACCCCTTCATGTACTGGGATTAATATGTACCCTGGCAAGAGCTCCCTGGCAGAGCGCAGCTGGTTGTCACTCGGTGCGTCTTGGAGACCTTTGACTCTACTGACTTCTCTGGGGCAACAACAGATTTGTCTTCTGTATGGTAAGAGTAAAGAGGTGCCAGTCTGTACGTTGGGGTCCTTGGGACGAGGTGGGGTATGCAGCTGTGTTATATCTAACAGCCTCTTTGGGAGAGCCTGCTGCCAGCCACGCACCCGCAGCCAAAGCTGAGACGAGTGAGTGTGGTGCAGTGACAATGGATTTGGCTTCATGCTTCGAACCCCATCTCTGAACATGCATGTCCCCAAACATCCCAGCCCGTCCACATTGTTCTTTTGTTCAGCTCGAACTGCTGGAATAAAAGGCAACCGAAAACTATAGAATTGGATAGCAGACGCCAATCACCAGCAGCCCCGACTGCCACGCTGCACTGCCGGCTCAGCTCTGCCACTCGCGTTGCACTTGCAGCCCAGGTTGTAGCCTTTTGACGGATACATCTGGCTTTTTTTTTATAAAGAACCCTCCTTATACTAGGAAACTATAACACCCACAGGGTGAAAAAGGTTATGGTTGTTAGTGCATGGGGGAGGAAAAGGGTGCGGTTCAAAGAATACGCATTTCTGATTT
Organism: Fregata magnificens; assembly: GCA_013389945.1. Taxonomy (NCBI): domain Eukaryota; kingdom Metazoa; phylum Chordata; class Aves; order Suliformes; family Fregatidae; genus Fregata; species Fregata magnificens. Next base: position 43,758 of record WAAD01038722.1, read on the forward strand.
TTTTTACAAACTCAAAGTAGCAGCAGTGGTCGGCCAACACCTGAAGTCAGCTTAACCTTAGCAAACTCGGAGGGAAGAACCAATTGCGCATCTATAGCATGGTCTACGCTCCTGAGCAACCACATTTATCCTGTGGTGCAAATATACAGAAATTCAAGCTGGTTTTGCACCTTCTACATGCAGCGCTGTAATTTCAAGCCTTACTTTGTTTTTAACTTGGAAGGCTTCCGCGAAAGAGCCAAAAGCTGATGAAACTGCAGTTTTTCAGTATGCATTAACGGGATGATCTACTGAGGAGGTACGACTTTTTAATGTGGCTACCTAGAGCTCTGTGCTACTGCATGGCTCTTTTGTTTTTGGTTATTATATCTCAGGTTAATATAAAAACTGTGTCAACCATGGAAACAAAGTCATAAAATTTGTCTTCTTGTTCAAAATCCCCAGTGAGGTGGATGGCTGAAGGACAGGGAATCGGCATGGACAGAGTAAGTGCCTTGAACAAACCTGGGTTTTGCATCAACTGAATCCCACTCAAACACCTCTGCCATATATCCAAACATTTTTTTACTCCTGTTGTTTTCCCCTTAGCCTCCAACAGTTTGCTCTGCAGCTAGGCTTGACCAAGCTGATGCGGCAGAGATTCAAAGGGCTATGGTGTTTATATTGCATCAGCTCCTGCTAGTATGGTCAGGGAGGCTTGCTGCCAGCTCTCCATGGCAAAGATCCTGGCAGTCCTCCTTGCAGAGCTGCACCGAGCCCTCAGAGAGTGAGTGGCTTTAGGAAGCTTGTGGCCTGCTAGGGGAAACTGCTCCTGAACTGGCAGCCTTCTGTGGGTTACCCCCGGCATGTCTGCGCTGGGACTTCACTGGTGAGGGGCACCTTAGAGAAATGCTGCAGACAGGAAAGCAGGAAACGTTTTGCAGAGCAGAGATAACACTGAAAATAATAGTCTGTAAATGGTTTGATTTACTGATTCACACATACAGGAGCTGCCCTGTAAGCATCACAGGAAAGGGAAATGGGACGGAGGAGGAGCGGGAAGAAAAAGGCAACAGGACAACAAAACAGGTTGGCAGATTTGACTGGGGACAGGACTTAATGTCGTGGGTTTTCTCCTGAGTATGATGTGTTGTGGGGGTCTGCGATCACACATGAACACTGAGGATGTGAGTCCTTTGATTCAAAAGGAAATGTCTGTATTTATTTAATAAGATGGGCAACTTGCATCATCTTGGGATTCTGCTACACCAGGAATTCCGTCTTGTATACAACTGGAATCACGCTGCGCATGCTAGCTCTTCTCTAGAGCAAATCAATCCCTGGGCCAGTGATCTGAACTTCAACACCTCTGTGTGATGGAGAAGTGGTTGCAGAACAGGCATATGATGGTAGAGTTGTGTCCTCCCCGTGCTCAATAGCCCCTTTTGCAAGAAGACCTCAGAGGTCTGCGTGACTTTCCTGTGAGGTGGGGCCCCTACATGAGGTGAGCCTTAGCAAGCCATGGAAGACATACCTCGTGCCAGCAGCATGTATCTTCATAGGAGCATGAGGGAGAACCTCTCTGCACAACTGATTTTCTTGGGCCTTTGCTCAAAAAAAAGCTTTTTCCCCTCCTTTCCCACCAGTTTTTCAGATCTTCTTACTCCATCATAAAGATGGAACAGACAACAGAAAATCTACTGGAAATCACCCTTGAAAATGCTGACTTTTGAGCTCTGGCACAATTTTCTCAGTATAAACACATCTTCCTATAAATTGGTCTTCCTATACACACCTGGGGTTTTGGCTTGTGTTCAGCAGTGTCCATTCACTTAAACAATGAATTTACAGCCTCATTTTCCAAACACTATTTCCATGCCCTACTTGGTGCCAGGAATTGCACTGTGTCTGGCTGAGGGGGAGTTGGCTTTCCCCATGCCA
>WAAD01038741.1:0-19943 GCA_013389945.1 Fregata magnificens
GGTTCTAAGGAAGGATACTGTCCTTCAGTTTTAAAACCAGAAATTGAAGGTATTGGCTTTAGACAGATAGGTCCTGTAGTTTCTTTTTCACTTATACAGTCTTAGAAACTCTAAGCACCAGCTGTGTGGGTCACGAAATAAAAGGGATCCTTAAGATTTCGACTACAAACTTGCTCTGAGAAGAAACACACTACACTTTCTCAGCCTAGTATGTCAGTGTTGCGTTGGATACAAACCTTCTGAAAAGAAATCATCAAATATGCACTTCAGAGAAAAAATAGCCAATGATGGGAACAAAAATAGGAAGTACAATCTAATATATCTGCACAAAAGCAAAGTCACTTCTTACTCTTTCATCCCCTGTTAAGTAATCATTCAAAGAATGGAAAGTTTTCTCTGAAAACAATAGCTTTTTAAAACTTAGATTACCGTTAACTGGGAATTTTAACTGAAAGTCTAAGGACACCAAAATACATTGTTTCTATAGGCATTTTTATAGATATAACGTGATGTTTGGTTGGGCTATTTCTATTTTAAAGAATTCTTCAGGTAAATTCAAGACATTGCTGTGAACCGTAGTAAGAATGAGAAAGGTCATGCTGCCACAGCCAGGTCTTCATAACTCAAAACGCTTCTTTTGAGTATTTCAGCTGGTGAGAACATTGTGTAGAGGGTCAGCTGATATCCTACTTGACTTTCTTTGAAAGTCTAGTTTCATGAATGTTTACTACAAGTGATCAGAGTAAAACTTCCATTCCAGATCACATGAAAGCTTTCGCTCAGTGTAAAATAAACTCTTCTGATTTTGTTTGTTTGTTTGGGGTTTGGTAGTTGGGGCTTTTTCCCATTTTAGATAGAAAATACGAAGCAAAATCAGTTTCTGTTTAGACCAGCTCTTTTATTCAGCTGAACAGTCAGACAAACAAAAAAAGTTCTTCAGGGTGTCCTAAACAGTTCTTTCCTCAGCTCTTCCTTGAACTCTTGGCAATTGTCTTTTTATTCTTTATTTTGTAGATTCTTTCTAGTCTTGAGTACATCAGAATTTCAAGGGTCAGCTTGAGCTTTAGAATTCTTTTCCTCATGTTGTAAAATTTCATTTGGAAAAGCCAAATGAAACAGCAACAATATACTATGGAATTATTGATGGTGAAGGGAAAAATAAAATTTGGTTTCCTTACACCTTCTTCTTATAACTTTTCTAAAAATGATATTAGTGGATCAATGTTGAGTTTTCATTTCTGTTCAGATAGTAGGATCTGCATCTGGACTTTACATCTTTTTCCCCTCTAACCACTCTTTTACTGTCTCCATCCTGCCTATCTGTCTACTGGAAGAACAGTTTTTTGCAAGAAAATTTTGCCAAATACTCCATGGTAATCTGTTGCAAACTAATCTTTAGTTGACTCTGAGCACAGACAAAGTTACATTGTGAAAGTCCTACTTGTACCCAAATGTCACTATAATGTGAATTGCTTCACGATGGAGACCAAACTGAGTGATCTTTCCATGTTGCAGATCAAATGGACATGTTTTAGAGCAACACAATGAGTCAAGTTTCTTGGAGCTGTTCTGAAGTCTCCGTTCCATCTCATTCAATTTTCGGCTGCCTCCACTTGTTTAGCCTCTTATCAGTTTACATATATCGCAAGGATAAGACACTCCTTTAGCCAAGTTAATTATACTGTGTTCATCCCATGCAATCATGAGCAGGCCTGGTTATTTTAATCATCTTCACGCCTACTTTCCTATACACACTTTGCTTTCAGGGTAGCCATTCTAAAATGTGTGAGCTGGACTCTTGCCTAGAAGTAAGCCGATCCCTGCATTACCCTGAAATGTTCTCATTGCATTTGCTTCTAATTGGGTAATGTGCTGCACTGTTTTTATATGACATTTCGTTCCTTGCTATCAAATATTCCATGCTTTTTTCATGACATGATTTATAAGACTTCCTTGTCACCTACATTCCTGCCAATTCTCCCAGAGATTCATCTCTAGATTGTTCTGTTTCTTCCAAAGTCTCACCCTCATACTGCTGCTAATTGAATATTTGCATACCCTGTTCCTTCCGTCTGGAACTCCCAACCCTTTTAACTCACTGAATGTCCCTTGCCAAACACTTCTAAAAGTCAGGCTGAAACTTTCCACTTTGAATATTGCTTTTTGTGTTCATATGTAATCCCTTTCAAAATGTTCGGAGCCCAGAAATGTTTCCACATTCAAGCGATCAGAAGTCAGAGATAATAGTGGGGTTCCAAGCCAAATCAGATATAGACTGATCTGTGAAAGTGTCATTTCCTTGTAGAATTATATAGCAGCAGTGACAATCGCATGATGGTTAAGTCACATACACTGACAAAAATTCAGGATGTCCTCCTAGTAAAAACAAATCCAGGAGGTCCTTCACATTCCTGAGTGAGCACAGGCCTGTTACATTCATACGTACAAAAATGGGTCTGAAGCAGCAACATGTTGGGTAGCTTAAGTTGTTGGAACATGGAAGTCTGCAATTTAGGAGCAGATAAAAAGTGTTCGGTTCTGTAATATCAAAGCAGTAAGTTCAGGAATTAAATATTTTTATTCATGTAAATGCTGCATGCTTGGCAACAAGTTAACAGACAATCCTTCTAATAACGTTAAGGATGCAGTGTGATCTCCTCCCATCGCTCCCTTTCACCGTATTTCCAACTCCTTCTGTTCCCCTCTAAGTCTTGCTGTGTCTTGCCACTGTTACTTATGTGCAATTCAGAATTTAGGTCTTGTCAATCTAGCAGTTTTGTGCCAATATATATACATGACATTATCAGCTTAACTTCAGAAGCTGCTATTAACATATCAGTGAAATCTCCAAGATAGATACCAGTTTAAAAAGATGATCAGTGTAATACATGCCTGTCAAATTATGAAAGTAAGCCACGCCAGTATGTTTTTACACCATATTAATACTTCTACACCAGCCTTTCTGCTAACTTGACTTTCTAGCTTAGTCTTTACTGGACTTTCATTGGAGAAATATTGAATTTCTGACAGATTTAAAGAATAAAAAATTACTTTTTTTCTGAGTATGATAAACAAACTAGTAGGGATGTTATCCAATGATTCTGCTTTGTCTTCAGAGTATGCTGTATCCTGCAACTTCTTCGGCTGTTCTGGCTCTGAGTATTTTCTGACCAAAATCTTAAAAAGACAAAGTTTTTGTCTGTTTGACATTAGAGATACCAATATAAAAATAAAACAAACCTTTCCGTTTGTTTGGGGTTTTTTTTGTGAGGAAAACCTTTATTACTTTCTATAGGTGGACACAACCTTCAGACTCGAATAGCTACAAAGTTTCACACCACATTCAATTAATTTAATATCATTAAACCAGCAGTGACCATTCCCTTCTTATGTCTTACTAGAATCACTCAGTGTTTATATTAATGTCAGGAATATACAGACTTATCAATAGGCTCCAACAGCAACAGTTTTTAGAAGTTTATTAGATATCAAAATTATTCTCTGTCAGGAACCCCTTCTCTGCAGGATGAATACTGAGAGCAAGTGCCATATATTTACCCTTACCCTGGCTTTTACCACCTTGTGAAGCACCTGATACTGGCCACTCTCTGTAGCAAAATATCTGAAGATGGGTCTTATAAGAGGTCCAAGAATGGCCAAGGTTACTGTACGATTGAGGTGCTATTTTAGGTCAGTGCTCTCCAAAAACATTAACTAGCCATTTCAGAAAGCAAAAAAGTTAAAGGTGAAATTTCTAACAGTGTAGCTGTGTTTACAAAGCAGAAGGATTTTGTAAATAATTGGTATCAATATATTGTTATGAATGGGAATTACTTATGCAGAGTGTTTTTCAGCATTGGAAGAAAGACTTTGCTGAAATGCATTAGCATATTAAAGGTTTAGCAAGAGATTAGCTGTGCAATAAGGGCAGGGATTGGCTTCTAATTATCTGGAGATTTTGTTGTTAGTGAATGTCCCTTCATAACCACCACAGAGGAGACAAAAAACCACTGAAGTTATGTCCAAGGGTCTGAATTACCTATCACACTGGCATATGTCAGAGGTAACGCTCGTAAGTAGCTGGAGTTACACTAACATTAACAGAAAGTTCCTCCCTAACACAAAACTTAAATAAATAGAAAGGGATTTTAGATGCACATATTTATTGAGAATAGCTTACTGAAGAGATACAACAGTGAACGGCAATGTCTGCTGCTACTGCAACTGTGGTTTACTTTACAGTTTTGTCTCTTTCAGAAGTTTATTTCACCTCCTGAAGCTTCTTCCTTTGATTTTTCATTGTACTTGGGGAGAGGTTTGTGCCCTCCAACATTTCTCAAGAGGGAGACATGCCCTGAAACCTCTCAGAAGTACAGCCGCCTGCCAGTCCTGCAGGCAAGCACCAGTGCAGCAACAGCTGGCTGCATGCTCTCTCAAGGAATTAGAGAAAAAAAAAGTCAGCTTTGTCTCTAGGTGCTGAAGCCAGAGTCAGGAAAAGAGGATGTAAATGGTGTAGACATGTAAATATTGAAGTTAAATTTTTTCTTTTAGAAGGCAGATAATACAGACTGTGCATGCACATTTATTACCCTATTTGCTCTGTTGATTGTGTCTCTTGTATGATTTTGGAAGCGTGAAGTAGGTCTTAGGTTATGAGTTCAGTTCTTAGCACTAGATTTGAGAAAATAAAGCTTTAAATAAATTGTCACAAGTTCAGACTAGTACAATTTATTCCAATGTGTTCAGTTTAGCCTTTCTGGTACATGAAGGTGCACAGTACACATTCCTGTGTGGAATGAGCTGTTGTGACTGCAGAGGAGCTCAGGGCCGTAGTTATGGTTCAGCAGCAGAACATCTGCTAGGAACTGCCGTGGTCAATCTGATTTTATATTGTGCATGTATTCTGAAGCTTTCCCTTCACACACAGAAAGGATTTTCAGGAATGGCATAACCCACAACATATAACAGAATGAAAAGGAAAAGAAGTTTCATTTTGCGGTTTTAAAACACAAAAATCTTCATCAGAAACCTTAGTGAGTTCCTGGCTGGGTCACAGGTTTTGTGGCTGGAACACAAATTGAGTGCCCAATATTGGATAATCTAATCCTAAGGTTCCAAATAAATGCAGGAAATAATTACAACTGGTGTCTACTCACAAGAGCTACTGAGCACACACAACACATATTTCTGTCGTAGCTGCTTACATCAGATTTCATTCTGGCCCCCTGTTTAAGCTTTTACATGGCTTTAAATGGTTGCTGCAAAGTCAGATCTTTGAGAAAGACGTATGACTGGCAGAGAATAAATATTTTACATGGAATAATTACTTATTGCCTGAAGTCTTTGGCATGCTATCCAGCAGGAAAAAAAACATTTTAATAAATGCCAACCACACCTACAAAAGATAAGTACCATCACAAATCATACTCACTTATTCCAAGATTATCATTTGATAACCAATCCAAATTGCTGTTGAGATAATAGCACCTCTTTTGATGTTACTGGCAAAGTGCAGGTAAAAATATTTCTGTGTTTGGCTTTCACCATTAGTGCTAAGATTTTACAAAACCTAACAACAAAACAAGAGCCAGAGCATAAGAGGAAGAATAGTTTCTCATAGTAGAGTAAATTAGATACACTTCAGCATACTGTGGAAACAATTGCCACCTACCAGAAATAAGCTATTAAATGAAAAGTGTATAAACACACAACTTATTTTACTGGGTACACTTTGGAAACATTTGGTACAATCTATTTAGTTTAAGCCTGGTTTTCTTAGAGGAGTTTGGAAAAATACTTGCAGCAACTATAATAGGTTCTCCCAACAATGAGAGAAGCCAAGTCACTTTTGTTGGAAAAGATACAAACCAGCTGTGTCGTTGTAACAGATTTCTCTCCCTGACACCTCAGGTCCATGTCCATTCAAAGGCTGCCTTTATAACATCCCAGAAAACTTTAATCAATGTCAGGTTTACACCAGCGCAGAGCAGAATCTCTGGTTTATCAGTTTAAAACAATGGGATCCTTTATGCAGGGAGATTGTGACTCACTGCCTTGTTTGTCCTAGCTAATGAGAACTAACAGCACTGTCTGTAATGGATGTGCCGTGGATATTACTGTGGGAACGTGCCTTCAGGAAGTGATCCAACTATCTTCAACTGTGTAGTCAAAGTTGATTGTTATTAAAACAATTTTGGAAACTCATGTACAAGATGTACTTGAATTGCACTACGAATAAGTTAACGATTGTTCTAACTTATCATAGCTGTTCTGCACGTATGTTCAACATGCAACTTGTTGGCATTTTAATGCTGTGTATGTGTGTGGGGAGAGGGGCGTGAGCAGACCTAGTCTGCTGACTCATCTTGATAGATGGATTGGGTTTTATCATCACTGAATCAGAGAAACACCAAGTGGTTCTCCAAGTTGAAATAGCTTGAGGGAAAAGACTGAACATCCTGCATCAGACCTTACAGTAAATCAGACCAAGGAAAGGCTCAATTCAAGTGATTGGAAGCTTGCTCGGGATTTCTGCCAGGTTTTGTTACACCATAAATGAAAATCCAACAAAGTAGGAGATGGAAATCTGTTAAAGACCCTTGATTACATATTTACTGTGTGGGAAACTGGCAGGGACTACTCATCTCTTGGTATTATGAGAAGTTAGCTGCTGTTTAGAAAGCATGGCTCTTCCTAGATGTGATAGAGAAGATATCTTGTCCTTGCAGGGGACACAGTGGTAGAGAAACTTCCTTTCTGGTGGAGTCAGGAACACCTGCAAGCCCTAAAAGTTAGAGATAAAAGTCCACGTGACTGTGGAGAAATAAGTGGATAGGAAAAGAATGAGCCAAGTTTCAGGGTAACAGGAGTTGAGAATCTTCATTCTTCCTCCTCTGTGGAGGATTGTGGCTGTCTGATAAAGGTCTTGGAGAAGACTGAGAACTGGTGTTGAACAATGTGCACATGGTCTGTCAGAGAAAGGATGGGAAGAGAGTGAATGTGTGACTTTCTGTTCCCCTCCTCAGGAGGCTGAGATCCATAGCAGAGCACGTAGACTCAACCATTTTCTGCCGGAGTACAGAGTGTTCAATAAACCAACTGGGAGGAGAACAACTTAGTAAGGTCCCTGAACACTGCAGAGTTGTAAATGAAACTATTTACACAAAGCAACAACAGCAACAGATATTTGGACACCACTGTCATTGTAATAATTTTGAATACATTTCTTTTTAAGAAAGGCTGTGATCCTGATAGTGTGGCTTACTGATTCATCCAAAGCAAATAACCACTTAGTGGATACAGAAGCAGCATGTGCTTGTAACAAGTGAACACATCAATTTCAGATTATTTTGCATGGTGAAATTTTGTGGTAAAAGGTCAGGATTGTGAAGTATTTAATAGAAAAGAATGATCAAATAAAGCTAAAAAGTTAGCAGATCTGCCTTTCAGTTATTCAGAATACTGCTTGTCTCAGTCATGCACATTGTATAATGTCTGTTCGCATGCAAGTGCTATAAATTTTGCATCTATGTCAAAACACTTGTATATATCCTACCAGGCGCTGTGGCTGGGGGAGGCCAGACCTGAAACCTATCCCTCACATATACCCCTTAGCTAATGAGAAAAGTTTTTAAAAGTGTCAAAAACTTCCTTTAAGTCTCAGGTGAGGACTGCTACACTGAAATGTAACTGTCATGAAACAGATGGCAGGGGCTCTTATCACAGAAGTGAGCAGATATAAATGATCAGACACTCAGTAAAGTACTGACATGCAAATGTTCTGGATGGTGTTATAGACCAGTTTGGAAAATAGATTTTTCACAAAAATGCAATATATGTAAAGAAAAAGAAGAGTCACTGAAATGACCAGTGGAAAATTTCAAATTTGCAACCAGAATATAAATGCTTGGATTCTGAAAAGCAGCTGAAGCACTGGCTGAGGTCTTCACATTTCCATTCTTCTCTTCTGGCTTGACTCTTAAGCAAGACCAGATCTCCTCTGATACAACCATGAACTTGTTTTTCCAACAAAAACATCAATTTTCCATAAAAAAAAAATACAGAAACACTAAAGGGTACTTTAATCATAATTCATAAACCATAAATTCCCATTATTGAGAACTAAAGGGGTTTTTAAGATGCTCATTAGACCTTTCAGCTGAGATGCAAAATGGGAACATAATGGAGAAATAGGGATGTCTGTGATATATTTCCACTGTGCTCTTCCACTACGGGGCTGTATAGTTTGGCAGTAACATCCCTATCGTTACTTAGACTGCATTAAACCCCAGGCTAAGACCATTTGATTTCCCCAATCTACTAGGCATAATAGAGACATAATCAGTCCCCAGTCTGTGCCCAACTTCATCAAAGTTGCACACTACATATATGTGCAACACTTTTGCAAACTATTTTTTCTTCAGTATTGTTAGAACCTGGAAAGTAGATAGATATTCAAGGATGGAAAATCGCATGTAGCTGTAATTAGCAGGATTAAGAATAGTAAGTAAAATACTAAAACTTTCAGAAAATTTCACAGATGACGTGGTTCAGATAACTGAAAATATAAAGGATCTTTTCATCTGGTGTGGGAATGAATTGGAAAAGATTCCCTAAAAATTTTCCGCCACCCAGATGAGATTACCATCATTAAATATCTATCTCGTATCACTATTCACTACCTCAAATGTCCCTTATTTGTCCCAGCAGACAACCAGAAAGCCTATTCTTTGAACTGTACTTGGCATGTTGTACTGAAAGAAACTTGCCTAGCTGAAGAAGGACAGCTAGGAAAGCCTCAGGAGCAGGGATGAGGGAGGTCACCTTGCTGGGGCTGCCTTTGCATTATGGAACCGTTAATAAACCAGGTAACCTAAGGAACAAGAGGAACATGTGTTGACACACGTGTTTGGGGGCCTTGTACAAGATGAAGATGTAATCAGCCGTTAAGCATTTATAACCAGTGTTAATGAGCCATTAAAAAAGAGGAAACCCTGCATTCCTGTTCTATCCCTCTGTGCTTATTATCCTGTGAGATCTCGGTGGATTTTGGGTAGGAATATTTGCTTGTTAACCTTACATTTATCACAGGCATGAAATAAGTAGTCCTAATGCCAATAGCAATCTGCCCCATAGAGCCCCTAAGCTGCATGACTTGCAGCTGCTTTTGCAGGTAGCTGTGAGCAGTTTTGCTTGTACTCCCAAGTCAAACAAGACTAAATAGTTGTGCTAGTAGGTAGCTTAGTCCAAGGCTCAACTAATAAGGCAACGGACAGTGTCTGTTAGATGGGTTTTGCACCACACTGACCACAGCCACGCACACACACAAAGCTCCTAGTCAGCTTGAAAGACAGAATAAGTTCATGACTTTCTGGGAGGGGCTGTGTAGACACTCTGTTTTTACCACCCTCCCTTTCCCCTTGGTAAGTAATGTATTATCCTGCTTAGAAATGTAAGGCATACTGAGACACACACCTTCCATACCCACGTGGGCTGTGGACAGCCAAAGTTTTGACATGCTTCTGGAAAGTGTGTTGTTGAGCATTGGGAGAGTAAATAAGAAACTCTAGCATCCTTCTCCCTTTTGGAAAGTATTTTTTTTCTCTGCGTATTTCAAAACCCAATTCTCTATATCCGTAGGGGCATGTAGTGCTTGCACAGAGCCAGAGATGCCTGGTTCTTAGACATGGAACAGGTCATGTAATCAAAACCGTGCTTCACATACTTGCCATCTAATGAAAATTTAGCATTAAAGGAATCTAGAAATTAAATGTTCCTACATAATTTAAACAAGTCTTTGTGTTCCTCTGAGAATTTCATGTTATAACACATTTTACCTCAGTAAACATTAGATATTTGCCCAAATATCGCTGGGCAAGGATGCCATTAACAAATGTTTTGTATTTCTGTCCATGGTATAGTCTACCTTTCCCAGTCATGTGTTTTTTTGGTGATAAAACAAAATTGTTGGCACCTTCTGACACCAAATCTCCACAATACTCTTCCCGCTCTGTTAGGTAGCTAGAAAGAGTCCAGTTGAACTGACAGCGTGAGACCGTTTGCTGTTACCCTAGAAGCTTCTGGACAGTCATTTGCAGTGCTTCTAGGTTCATTTCATAGTGCTAACACTGCTATGAATTTGATAAGAAATTATACTTAAACTAAAATCATTCTCTTCCAGTTCAGCTCTTGTAAGAAGTACCTGAGCCTCTTGATTCAATCGCCTTGGTAAGTCAGATTGCCTAGACCTCATGATCAAACTGCTTTTAATCCCTTTTTTAAAGGTCGTTTAAACATGTGTGCTTAGTGAATTAGATGCAAATTCAATTCCCTATCCACAAAGCGTCCTAGTTAAGTTCCCTACCTATTCCTCACATGCAAGCCTGCATCTGACAGCAGAATATTGACTTTTGAGCTGTGGTCAAAGACATGATTAAACAAAGAAAACAACTGGCACCTGCATTGTAGAGAATGCTGATAGAGGGAATTGGAGCTACATTTTTTCCAAATGGTGCTCATTGTGTAGGTTAACTAACTCACATTTTAACATGGCTGTTCCATGTTTTTGCTTGGTTTTATACCCTGCATTTTTATAGGGTTAGTATGTGCTGAAGAGCAATGGATAGAGATCTAGGTAACAATGCCTGGATTTTATTGAAGCTGTTACTGTAATTACACACTGACTGAGCGTCCTTCTTAACAACAAGTTGTGCTAAAACAAAAAAATGGAAATAATGAATATCAGTTTTAAATTCATCTCCATCAAAGACTGAAAGAACCACACTGAACAGTTCACCATTTTAATAATAGTAATAGAGTAAAATTTTTTGGTTCCGGCATTCAGGATCACTGATAAACAACAGCTTCAGTTCTGATTTTCATATTTGTGCAAATAAAATTGTTACATTTATGATCTTGTTGTTAGATCTTTCCTTATAAGCAATAAGTAAGTGTTTGTGTACAATTCTTCTAACCCCTTATTACCAAGAACTGCTACCCTAGTTCAGACCACAGGTCTGTGCAGCACAGTACCTTACCTGTGACTGGGGCTGGCAATGAATAGAAAATGAAAGCCAGCACAAACAGTGTGAGCCTTCCCCAGACATCTACTCCTTGTTTTCTGGAAACAGTAGGTCTGAAATAATCCTGAAATAATTATTTAGAACTTGTCAGTTGTGCCAGACCCCAAGTTTGAAGACAGTAAGTCCCAGAAAGTCAACAGGTTTGTGTAATAATTAGATTTTGCAGACAATGAAATCTCAACTTTTGTGTTTGCCTCTAGGTCTTCAACCTCTAGGGTGCACATTTTCAAGAGTTTTCAAAGACCAGGAGGACAAAAGCATCTTCTGAGTATGTGAAAATCTCAGATGAAAACAAACAAACAAAAAAGCAACAAGTCACCCACACCTGTTGTCATGCTCGGTACACCACCAGATACAAGAAAAGCTGTGGTATTGTCTAGGGCAGGCAATTCTTCAGAAGTGCTTTGATGCTCACCACAGGCAATACTTTTTTCAGGTGTATCACCATACAGTCAACCCTTGCTGTGGGAAGATCCACAGTTCTTGTTAGGCCTCAAGACTTCCCGTATTATATGAAGTTACAGCACTAGTAGAAAGGAAAAGAGAAATTCCTTTGTATGATATGGCTTGGTAACTGTCATGACAGGTCAGAACGATGAGTAAAGGGTAGACAGCAAAATACTTCTAGTGAAAGAGGCAGATAAAGAACTGGCACACATGCAGATTCATCATCCTTTTCATTAAACCACTCCCTCAAGACTCTCCTGGTATGCTTACGAAAGATAAGTCATCCAGCTACCTAATCGGCTCAGCGTGAGATGAACTCTCATCCTCAAGTTCATGTACTTCTGTGCTCACCTGCTGTTCTGGCCTCTTGCTGAGGGTTCCCCGCTTAGGTCAGAACAAGACCTGAGTATCAGCCACGTATCTGCCTTGACATCCCAATGTGGTCTTGATATCTGCATTTCTTCCTTTCAGAAATAAATGAACAGCAATATAGGCCCGCAGATTTCTTAAAAAAAATAAAATTAACTAGTAACTGGAATAAAAGATTAAAGGGAATTAAACCCTGCAATTAGTCCATCTGAATAGCTAATATCTTCTGCTACAACAAAATATTTCAAACCTTGAAACCCTCATGCTGCTCACCTGAGAAATTTTAAAGAATTTGCCAAGAAGCTTTCTGGACCACTAGAGTTAATTTTCTTTATTGAGTCTTGGGAAAGAAGGGATATTTCAAAGAATTGCTGACTTGCCAAAGTAATTGTAACATTTAAAGAAAATGGCCCAGGAAATGATAGATCAGTTATCCTGATACTAATCTTACGGAAAAAAAAAGAGAGCCAGACAAATTCAGCACTCTATCAACAGGGAATTACACGCTAAAAATAAAGCTATATCATTCAACACAGTTTCACAGAAAGTAGTTCTTGTCAAATTATCTTCTTGAGGGTTTTTTTTACAAGATTATAGGTCTGGTTGATAAAGGTAGCTGTGTTGTTACAGTGTAATTAAATTTCTCCAAGGCATTTGACATACTACACATGACATTGTGTTTTAAAATCCTGCATTATATGTAATTAATAGAGCACACATTACATGATTTAAAAGCTACTTGACTGATAGCTCTCAAAATGCATGCATTAATGGAAAGGCATTAATTAACTGGGCCATTACTAACAAGACACTGCAAGACCCTTGGTCCTAAACCATTTTAAACCCTTCTTTGAAAACAATCTGAACCATGGGTGCAGTTTGCAGGGGAGACAGAGTTGATGCTGTGAAAAGTAATCAGGAGTTAGCTCTTACAGAGTGTGCTGAATCGCCTGGATAGGTGACTTGAATGCAGTGCAGGAGTTTGATCGCACTCAAATGCCATGAACAGGGAACAAAAATGTGTTGCAGAGCGGAGCTGCCAGCCCATGGCCCCAGGCAAAAGGACCTGCGTGTCTTTGGATGCATGAAAAACTCGTCCCAAATGGATTCAGGGGAGTGTCCTCATCTTTCACACTGGGCAAAGCCACATGAGGTTGTATGGCTCTAAAGGTGGTGCCAGAGAAAACCCTGGAGAAGAGAATGAAGAAGAACAGGGCTGAGGGGATTATTTGGAGCCTGTAGGAAGATATAAGGGGCCAGAGCAGCTTTGGAGAGAAGAAGTTCAAGAGGGGGCAGCGAGATGGGGAGGTGGGCACTGCTGAAATGCATCTCCTGGTGTCAGCCCACCCCTTTCCATCACCCTCAAGCCCATTCCCCATCCTGCAGGTGCCTGACCACGGCTACTCAGGGAGAAACCCAGCCCTCTCCCTTCCTGCGGCCACCCAACACCCCTCGCCCCGCAGCGGCTGGGGCAGACAAGAGGGCTGGCAGCCACCCTGAGGGCACAGCTGCAAGAGATTAAATGGTAATAGTGGTCCTTTCTGGCTTCAGAGCCCATGAATCACCCCGCACTGCCTGGCTGGTTAAAAATCTATAGGGGGGAAAAAAAAAGCGGATTTATAATCTCTTAGCAAAACTGAAATGCCACTGTAGGTCTGATAATCTTAGTCTGATTTATTTTGTGTTTCTTTTCCTGCTCAAATGGGATTTGGTGCTCCCCAGGGAAAAAGGACTGGAATCAGTAAAAGCACATAGGTCCGTGTTGCAAATGGGTATGTAGCAATCCTATTAATAGTTATCTGCAACAGCCAGTATCTCCATGCTTAAACTCTCCAAGCCAGTGAAAGTCATGATAGTATTGCATATCTACTTAGGTTAAGATTTTATAAATCAGAATATTCTTTTTAAATGTTCACGTACTTGTCCAACAGCTAATATTGAAAAAAAAAAAATCCAAACCCAGACCCAAAAGTCTTTACAGGCGCTTCAATTAGTGCATAGGCCAATTAGTTCATTGCTCCATGTTAAAGCAAATCCTCAGCTTGTTAGTTTTCAAAATCTGAACTTCAACATAATTTTATGAATAACCAGTACCTTTATAATGGGCCAAATTAAGCCAAAATCCTTCGTGCAAGGGGGCATAATGTTTGGATTTTAAAAATCCACGTGAGACCTGAATTTGTTGGTTAGAATCCAATACTAATTAAAATTAAACAGAATCCAACAGACCTTTGATAATTACATCAAAAGTTCACATTCATTTGATGTGGATTGTCTATATTTCGTTGTTAGTCTCTTAAAAGATTATTTATGTACAAAGAGTTAGAAAAGAGTATTAATATTTAAAAAGTGGAACTATAAGGGCAAACACTGATTCAGCATACGTTTTAATTTATTAAACGTTTGCTTTATTCTGCTCAAAACCGTCACTTGAGACATTATTTTTTGCATAAAATATGATCTACAAAGATTCTTAGTAAAATATATTTCTAGTGGAACAAGAAGTTTAGCTTGTTTACTGGGGACTGGATTCAACAGCATTTGCTTAACAAGCTGGGCATTAAGGAACCACATCAGTCATATTTTTATTCCAAATTTGCCATTGGTTTACTAAGCAAAGCTCCTCCAGAGGAAAAAATCTGATTTCATAAAAGATCACACACACCAGCCCAAACAAACTGAGATGCTGTACTGAAAGTTGTCTGGAAATTCGGCATATTTTATGCAACTAAGCGCAAAGCGCTTTCCTCACAGCTGAATACATGGAAAGCAGTAGTATTATAAAAGGGAGAGATTACCAATGATGTCTAGACATGGAGAAAGTATGACCTCAGTTAGAACACTCCGGTATTTACTTTTCCTTTCTAGAGAGAGATATACAGTATTTCATGATTTCAGTATTCAAGGCAGCAAGGTTTCTGAGCAGTTTGGCAAAAATCCTCAAATAGACTGCAGGCTGGGAAAACTCAAAAGGAAGAAGAAAGGATCTGAATGAAAATCATCTCTGCTAGAAAAATAAGAAGCAGAGTGCAGCTACTTCTTATTTCCACCATGCAGATGGTGTTGATTGCATTTTAAAAGTATCCATATTGAAAACAAAACCAAAACAAAAAAACCCAACCCCAAAACCCCACCAACATTGTGACGTCCAACATTCAGTCTTTAGGAAGCATTTAAATGGCAGTTGGCTGTGTAGTCTTATTGCAGCCTCAGTGTACACAGCAAACAGAATCTTTTTCTCAAACTTTCTCACTGTATATATAGGTAGCAATTGAGTTTTCACTTAATCTTGGGTTGAGGGTCCCATTCCTCCTTTCTTACATATTTAAATATCTTACTATATTCAATTATTTTATTTATTTTTAATGGTACTCCTTAAAATTATATTAGATTATTGCATGGATGTGAAGTAGACTATGATTGTTATGCTTCTTCTTTGAAGTCTAAGGATGACATTGAAAGATATGTCTATTGAAAGACACAGAGACACCTTGCTTTTGCATAAGAAATTATCTGTAAAGATTCTTAGTTTAATGTATTTCTGAAAAAGTAATACATTTAGTTTGCTCGCTGCTCACTTAGCATTTATAACTCAGTTCACTGTATGGCTCCCATCAGTTCTGCTTGCGGTTATGTGTGCTGAGCCCACATGCAAAATGAATATCCCAAACTGTGAGTTAGGGAATAAGGAATGCAAAATTACTGACTGACCATCCTAGCAAAATCTGATGTATGCAACCAAGCAACACAGAAAAGCTCTGGGCATTTTCTACATTGCAATCTGTCATCTACTCAGGCTAACCCAGCTACATGAAGCAGTCTGGCTGTAGTAGCTCCAGCTAGCCCTGAGATTAACTCAGAAGAGTGAATTACCTTGTGCTGCTGCAGAATTGTTCCCGATACCTGAACTGCTCAGTTATCTCTACATTATACACTTCGATCTAAACATACCCACAGTGTGAAAGACTGTAGTAGAACCTGTCTTCTTGGGCAACCATCTTTTTTTTTTTAATCCCAGTGTTTTTGTTTTGATCACACACCTTGAACTTCTGCAACAAATAGGGGAAGAGGCCTATGAAAGTTTGTTTACAATACAACTCCATTCATTATACCATCCTGACTGAGTCCCAAACTCAGACTGTCCTGAGTTATGAGTGAAGTAAGGACACTGGTGGGGGAAAAAAATTGAATGTATACAGGTAATTAAACCTTCCATCACAGTGCTTACAGAAAGGGCTGGTGGAGGCAAGAATTCAGGATAATGTTCTTTTAATGTGTTATCTTCAAATGTAATGCCTTGGGGGAGGGGGAGTACACGTGTTTATATAAACAAAGGAAAAGCCAGAAATGCCAAAGTATGGACAACACTGAACTTCTTAAGGTGGCAAGAGGCAAGCAGGAAAGTTTGTTTCCTTGATATGTGATCACTGGGAGCCACGGCAGATTTCAGCAGGGGAAATGTAGCAGAGAATTCCTCTTAGCTGCGGATTGCAAGACCTCTAAGGAGCTCTCTAGGGGTGGAGAAGGGCTATTAAAAGGAGCTCGCTTCCAGGCTGTGACAAACTTCTTGGCACAAGCAAAAGGTGACTTCTCAGAGGTTTGCAACTAGTTTGATAAGATTTTCAGAAGGATATCATTAAGCACCTCTTCAGCACTGAGGCTAAGCTTTTCTCAACCAGCAGGTTCTTGAGCCAGACTTTGAATGTGCCAGACCTTAACGGACTAGCTGGTAGTTTACACTTTAATAATCAGCAAAACAATATAACCTCTTAATCATAGTCTCAAAGATGGCTGAAGTTTTCCAGGAAAAAACTTCATGTGCATGCCAGACATCTGAAATGAAAAACTCCACCCTAAAAGCTACAAAGTTAGCTGAGAGCAAGTAGCTCATAATTAGAACGGTTGTCATTCAACACAGCAAAATAATCTTATTAGAAAGCCAGTTCACTGAAACAATTTTTTTTATGTGTGTGTAAGGCAACAATTTTGATGACAATCTAGTCAGGAAAATTTCTCAGCTCAGGACAGTAACTAACTAATATATATCTGTGAGAGAAAAAGAAAAAAAAAGTTAAATTCCTCCTTTTAGAGTGGGCAGTAGATATGCAAGTCTGGGATTTTAATTGAATAAGGGTAGAGGGGTTCAAAATTATGTTTTAAAATCTAAATCCTGCATAAAGGATTATTTAAGTGACAATTTTAAAAAATCAGGAAGATCATTGCCTATCTTCTTAAACTGGGAATTATTTAAAGACTAACCACTGACAATTCTGTTCATGCAAGTTCAGGTACCTCATCTATTTGTCACTAAGAAAAAAGAGGACTGATCGAATAATATAGGTGGAAAATACAGTTCTCAATAAAATAGGATTGAAGGCAGGTGTTAACGTCTCCACCAAATATGTATATTTATCTTTAATATTAATGTGATTTCTATTTGCACATGATAAAAAGATCAACAGAATTGTAAGGGTTAAATCTTGACATGGCTTCCCTTCTTCTGCTCACAAATAAATGTGGCCACGGTTTCGTAGAGTATGTTATTTGATAACACACAGACATTTAACTATTAGATTAACAGGTACATTAATGTGTGTAGATGTTGACATATCCACATTTGCACCCATAATTACTTGCAGATGTGGACTATGGGCACAAAAATGGTCATATTTTAAATACTGCTCCTTAAGTTTACAGCATATTTTTATTTTAAAGTAATTTTGGCATGAGATTTTTAAAATACTCAGATTCCAGTTAGGTTTGTGGCCCTAACTCAGGCAGATGCTTTTAGAAATTTCACCTTGAAAGCACACTTGGAGCTGTCATTTTTTGAATGTACACAAAAATTCCATCTGCCTTTTCAAATTAACACGTCTCAGCCTTTGACTTTTTAGCTACAGGAAGGATATTTTGAGACATTTCTTCCTGCACTTAGAGGTTTTTCTCTCTTACTTTGCCCCCCTTGGAGCTCTTCAGCTCTTCTGTCTAATCACGGAGTGTTCTTCATGGTGCTCCTGTGACACGCAAAGCAAGAACAAGCAAACAAAAGCTGTCTGGGTACATCATCATATTTCTTATAAGTCAGGGAGAAAGAATAGAGAAGTAGCTCATTTATTTCACTACATTAAGAAACCCAAGAATCAGGAGAGAAACAGGAAGGTAAAAATCCTCCAAATTCTGTCCTGCAAATTAGGATCAAAGAGAAGGTCCATGGCACATCAGAGAAGACAACAGAGTAATAATGACACTGCTTACGACTGCTGCAATGCTTTCATGATGGTGCTGAACCATATTAAACATCAAGACAATGGCGATTTTATGGTCCCATGCAGTGGCAAAGAGACATTCACCAATTATAAATACATCTGCTTATTCATACAACAGTAGTTTATTCTATCTCTAACAGATCTCTGACTCTTAGAGAGCCAGTATAATTATCTGTTTAAGAGATGAGATGCCTAAAAGCCTTCATCATGCCTCCAAAAATATGCCAGCTTTCACTCTGGTGCTCCCTTTACTAGAAACATCACGAGAAATCTCAAGAGTCCCTTGTGAAAGCCCATGGTGGCTACCTGTGGCCACTGAGTAAGGTGATTTCTATTTACAGGTTCAAGGTAGAGCTTTTCAAGGTGATAAAAGTAGCACTGCAAAGTTGCAGCAAGGGTTTCAGAGGGAAGAGTCAGGGGACATGCCAGGCTGAATGCAGGACTGCTTTGCATGTTTGGCTCTACTGGCATGTTCCAAGGAGGCGCCAGCCTCTCGAAAAGTTGTCTGTCCCTTCCCTTCAATGGGGCTTTGCTAGCTGTAAATCCTCAAATGCTGGATGAAGGAAACAAACTGTCAGTGATAACTCCTAAATGTCTCTCAGACTGTCTAGCCGGATTTCTGCTCTACATTCTTTCATCCCTTCTGCTTGCCTTATGACAACAAAACCAAAAGGATTTGGTCTGCACCTAATCAGCCACCAAATGATAGAACTAACAGAGCCAGTTGCGCCACTGGTATTAACTCAGGAAGTTGTTTTCCTAAAGATGCTGCTGGAATTGGATGCAATACAACAGACGACACCAAAGGACATTGGTGTCATTATTCATCTCCCTCCTTCCCGTCACCACCACACTGAAACGGCTGAGGGCCTGATTTCTTTCTGTAGTAAGGTATAAAGATAGGGGCAATTTTGGCAACAAAAGTATGGAATCATGATAGGAGGAACTTTGGCATGATGCCAATGCTTATTATGAAAGACATAGCTTCAGGTCATAAAACTTTCTTCTATTGTGCAGGCTGGCAAGATCCTAGGGGTGCTGCAGAAGAAACACATCAAGGAATTAATCTCCAGTTTTTACCTGCCAATCAAAGTTAGGATAGCGTCCTCAAACAGCAGGTGGGTTTCCTTGTTGCAGTACCTCTGTTAGGGTCAGAATGAAAATAAGAAACTTTTCTGAAGGACAGTGGTCTAAGAAGATACTAAAGCCCAATGGACCCTGGAACTGGAACACAGTCACTAAAACCTTCTCTCCTTTGCACAGGCAGCAGACGACATTCTTTATGGCCCATTCAGTCCAATAAATAGGAAGAAGAGAGACATGAAAATACTCAAAATGAAAAACAAAATGCTTCAGCACTGAGGGTAAAGATAAAAGAAAGAGAAAACGAAGTGCAAATGTCAGATGTTAGTCATATTGCTTACCGCACCATTGAAGCTGTTGAGATATTATGGTGATAAGTGTAGTAAAAGAATCTATATAGAACAAGGGTGGACTTGTCCATGGAATTTTGGTGTTTCTACATTCAACCTTCTCAACATGTAATGCACTTACACCTTCCACCATTGCAATTAGTTATTTCATTGGTATGTTATGAAGCTAATGAACGCTTATAAATTGTGTTCTTCACAGAGAGGGAGGATTTTGAGCTACACCCATTAGAGATGAAATCAAATGTTATAGAGATAAAAATACTAAAGAACAGCAATTCCAAATGGAACATAGATATTCAAGAAGACTCAGTTTTCAAGGAAAAAAAAAAAAAAACCCAACAAAAAAA
>WAAD01038743.1:1612-22941 GCA_013389945.1 Fregata magnificens
AATTAATAACACAGAGAGCCTTAAGTCCATCTTTGAAAATTAGAACTGTTTTATAGTAATACAAGTTGATCATTTCTCAGTCTTCCTTTGCCCAAAGTATAACAATGTTTAGCAGCCTTTACGATGTTTCATTAACTTATTCATTCAGAATATTAACACAGAATATTAATTTTATATTTTTAGTAATTTTGAGTTCTTTAGACTGTTACTACTTTTTTTACAGTGGGAACCTAGTGACAGCTAAATATGATTCCCTGTTAGATGATTTCAAAAATGGCTTTATGTTTTGGAGGTTTGTGATACATTAAACTGTTCAAAACTATAAGTTGGGGGTTTTCTCCTCTATCACAATAATAAGTCAAAAGCATACTCATTCAATTTCCTGCTAACAATCTTCAGTTCAGGAATTTGAACAAGAAGTGTATTCCTTATGCAACATAAAGGAATATAAACTTGTACAAATAGTTCACAGAAATTATGGAAGCTCCTGATATAGTCAGCTGAGCCTTAGAAACTTCCAGGTTCTTGCTCTCCTACAGCAAAATCTAAAAGGCAATGTAATATCAAAGTGCCACTGAGCATACCACTCTTTTCTCTTGCACTCACTAACCTTCTCTGCTCATTGGGATTCACATTTGCCATTAGTCTTTGGTTTTGGAATTTCCATTACCAGAGGCTTTTAAAAACAGGTTACATAAACAGTACACAGAGAAGGTTTGGAAAAAGTCCATTCTGCCTTGGAGCAAAGGGCTGAATTAGGTGACTTCTCAAGGTGCTTGTTAGTCTTATTTCTGTGATTCAGGAAAAAAAAAAAGTTTGATGAAAAAAGGAAATACAAGAGAAAGGAAAATATTTTTTTAGGCTTTCCTTAAGATGGTTATGTAGGAAGTCCATTACATGCTTAAAATAATGTTTTGATACATAAGTCTTACAGTATCCTTGTTCTGTGAATTATGTTACCAGGTCTCTTCATCAAAAGATACAAATAGCTCCAGGAAGATTTGCTGATATCAGATCTAGGATGCCTTTCTCATCACCTCTCAGACTGGGATGATAGGGCTTGGCCCTTTTTCATCCATGCAGACAGACCAATTAAGGTATTCTTTCATCCTGGAAAGCTGACTGCACTTGGTCCAGTCCAGCAGGTTTTCAATTTCCATTGTGCCTCAGAGACAAAGAGATATGCTAGTCACCATGGAAAAATGCAAGAAAAGAAAAGGAGGTGAAAATTCCTCACTGCATTTCATTGTTGCTTTCAAGTGCAATTCTTTTACCCCAGATATTAGGCAAAATGTTCCAATGCTACTTCTGCGCTGCTTTTTGAGGTTCGCGTTTCCTAGAGACCTCTGGTGACTGACATTATAGTGTCACTGCAGAATATGCTCAAGAACTCTCTTGAATATTTTTGTTTGCTTCTCCCTAGCACTTTGTAACAAGCGGTCCTGATCTCAATGTAACCAGGCTCTGGGGAAAGATGATTCATAAGGATGCTTCATAAGACTGAAATGATTCTTCCACACCTACTCTGGTGGTTGGGTTTAATGCCCTGTGTGCAGAATAAACTCAAAAGCAGGCAAGGATATGACCATAAAACAGTTCTGGCCTTCAGAAGGCACAAAGCTGGCATCATTCTGTGGGATTCAGTCGAGCTACAGGAGTACGCATGGACTGCAGATTAGAGCCAAAATTACGTCCCTTGTGACTTCACGGGCCTGTAATAACACAAAGTCCCATGGAAGATTTACTTTTGTTTCAGTGGAGCTTGTTCAGGCCCTTGATGCATACAGAGCAAAGACAGACAAAAAGGATGGAGACAGAAAAAGGTGATGTTTTTCAAAGTACTTGTGCAAGCAGAGTTTGTTCTCTTATAAAAATTGGAAATATTCACCACTAAGACGAGAAGCACACTCACATTTTTTTATCTGCAGATCCTCTTTAGAAAGCATGACGAATTTGTTCCCCCTCTTGGAGAAATTATTTACTTTACCATTCATAAGCATTGAAAAATACAGATTGTAAAATTTAAAAAGCGTAATGGGTTTGGGTATTATTGATAGATTACAAGGAAGGATAAAGTTGAAATTAATAAAAAGCAAATCTTGCAACTTCTTTTTCAAGATTGTCCATGAAAATATCAGGATGAAGTTTTACGAGTGCTGATTTCTAATGTAACTTAGATCCCACTGAGATTAATGGTACAGAAGAATTCAGCATTGACACAACGCTATCCCTACTAATGCTAACAACACATTACATGCATGTTACAATACATTGTTTTACTTCAAATTTCAGTCACGCCTTTCCCTGTCAGACTCAAAAGCCCTCTGCTATCAGCTGTCATTTTCCATAGCTATCTATATACTACTATTTGGTTCAGTCTCAACCTTCCTTTAATCTGTGAGGGTCTGTTAGCAGTGTATCATCAGGTTTGGTTTCCAGTCCATAGCTAAGTTTGTGCCCTCCTTCTCTGCAGTGAAAGCACATTAAATGAACACACCATTACAGGAGCTGTTTCATCAGTGCTGCATACAAAAGAAAAATCCCTTCTCTGTCTTATTCTCTGTGTTCATCTACTTCATAAACCCACGGATCACGTTGGTTAATTTAACTAGAGCACTACAGTGGGAGCTCAGGCTGAAGTAGTTTGTTATGATGACCCTATATCCCTTTCGTGAGTCAGAGCACTTCAAGATGGGGTTTCCCATCATGTAGCTGTAGCCCTTATAGCCCCAGTGTATCAGCTTGCATTTAGCTGTATTGCAGTGCATATTGCTGGTCTGTGACCATTTAATTAGGTGATTAAAATAATTTTGTAGGTGTAACTTCATTACTTACCACTCAACAAGCTTGTGCCATCTGCAGATTTAACTGGCAGAAACCTATGTTACCATTTGGATGGCCAAAAAAATTATTAGATAGCTTCATTAAATTGATTAATAATCATGAAAATTATTTTTTTCCCATTTTGAGATCTGCTTTTAAGCCAATTTCTAATCCATTTAATATTCACCCTGCAAATTCTATTTTATGCTACATTCCTTATTTTCATATATTTTGAGCCAGATTTTTTTTTGTATGTTTTTTTTTTCCTTGCAGTGTGTTTATAGTAACATTCCTTTCTGGGTACCTAGCTGATGGTTTCTGAACAATTCCCTGCTTTCACTGACATTTTCAAGTTACTCTCCCTGTCAAAATTCATGTCAAAAATTGCTGTAAGCTCTGGGACAGTGACCCTAACAAAGAATTGGTGTATATCCATTACTGCATAGTGCTATTTTTTGTTTGCATCAAGCAAGTGTGCCAGGATCATGAGTCACTAGGCAACTGCTAATTTATAGATCAATGCTGAGTTCATTTCTGTCTGTTAGCATGACATCCAGTCCAGAGCTGGCTGAAGAAATTACTGCAATAATAAAACATTCTATAAGTAATGTCTTATCTCTTGTTTTTAGAAGCACTAATGAAGTTTTATTGGCTTTGTTTTGTTTTTTTATCTCCTTACAGAAGGCTTTTAACAGCTATCCCCAAGACAAAGTCATCTGAGATAATTCAGTCTTCCTTCCTACATGTTATTGACAGATACATAAGAAGCAACTTGCCCTGTTCCACAGGGAATTTCATATAGATGCCCAGTGCCCATCTGAGTTCACTCCTCAGTTTTTTATGGCCTGTCATCCAAAGCAATGAGAAAATACAGCAATTCAGATGATCTAAAAACATGCAAAATACAAAGCACAGACATACATATTCATCTCTATGCTTCTGTTTAGTTCATTTACTTTAGAAAAATGGTGAGCAGTTGTCTGTAAAATCAGGTGAGCTGCAGAGCAGGGCCCCACAGCACTGACATTCATTCTGCATCATATACTCTGTGGTATGAAGATGCAGCCAGAGCTACTGGGAAATGGCCTTTTCCATCCAGAGCTCAGATAGTCAGGAGTTATTTATTTTCGATAAAACACTAATGCATATGCATTTAAGGTCATGATTCTGGATTGTCTGTGACAACTGTCTGTCAGTAGTGACATACTTGAGACAACACATTTTATCCCATTCGATCCTGCAGGTCAAGCTGTAACTAGCTTGAGATACATGCCAGAATGCTCCCTGAATAACATCTTTTTTTTGGCAATGCCAAAAGCAAGCAAGTGCTCTTCTCCCCTTGCCACATTTGTGCCTATGGCTCATGGGACTCTTGTGAACACACTTAATGCATCACTACTGCTAGGCCAAACCCTAGAAGCCTTCCTCAGTCTTGTTTCAGCAATATTTTTCTTGACCTCAGTGGGAGTAAGGACGCTGCATTATTAAGTGGAGACATCAGTATAACTAGACCATGTTTTCCAACTACTATCCGTGCTTATCCTGCTAACCTAACTGCTTCCAATCACAGCTGAAGGGGTGACATTTCCCAGGTGCTTAATGGGAAATCTATTAGTTTAAATACTTCAAAAGACATAGCCATGTCTCACATCAAAATATTTATACTGCTAAAATTATTAGAAAAAACAACCCCAAAACTATCTTATACATCTTACCTGATACTAAAAGCTAGCTAAAGTGCTTACAGTTTTATTAATGTTAGGCATAGAGCCTAGTTTCTAAAATGTAGTATCTCTTAAACATTTACACAAGGTCTGTCATGACTGCTTCTTGCCACTTAATCTTACATTTCATCTAAATATGCACTGGTTTTCAGAGATGATACTAGAAGCACTTGGATTAATAAATGGCACAGTGGAAGTCAGAAATATTCCAGTGATACAAAGCAGAAGCAGACAAAAAGCTGCACATAGATTACAAACAGTATTTTTTTAAGGATGGAGACCCCTGACTGTATAGCAATGCCAGTGAAACCAAATTGTCTACTAGCCTATAAAAATATCAACATCAGTAGAAGGCAGAGGCAGAAACACATGTCCATGACACACAGTGAACCATGAGAATCTGATGAACATCAATTTCAAAAGTTTCTATGGTAGTCGGCAAAACTACAAGGACAATTCCAAAAGTAAATATACAGCAGCAAAGCACCACCAGCACTTAAGCAGTTGCTTTGACTATGCTATGAATTATTTCAAATTATACTAAAAGGCTTTAGCAGAATTAGAGCAGAATGTGCCACAGCAGAAGGTGAGAGATAACACACTTGAAATGATTAATTCAGTCTGAGAAAGGTTTGAAAATCCTTTACATTAAAAGAGAAACCTAGCAACTGCTGCCAGACATTTTTAAAACACTGTACATGCAAATATACATTTTAATGGCTTTATAAACCAACACAAGATTATCTAGCAGTAACATTATCTAGCTCTTAATGAGCTGAGTTAATGATTAATATTGTAATGCTGCCCTGCATGTTTGCTTCGGTTGAAGAGATTAGGGATATTACGCATACAGATTTTGGGCTGCCAGAGCAGGTCACTCTGAGATGATTCAGTCACCTAGAAAGGACCAAAAGTGTTTCACAAAAATGTTGATTTTTACAATAATTCCCTTCTGGTAAGAGAGGAGTACTTTCCAGTCAAACAGAAATCCCTACACCCAGATCAGATCATTTCGCTTTCCACACTGCCAATCATGAGTCATTCCGTTAGATGCTCAGAAAAAAAAGCAGTTGCATTTTGCTACTGACAGTACCAATGAATATCTGAATTTGGATGCAATGTCCAGTTTTAATGCTTAATCATTCAATTACTGTTTAAAAAATATTAAACAGGTCACAAAATGGTATCACTTGGCCTAGGTGCCTAAGCTAATTCACTGAGAATGTTGCCCCTAAGAGTTTTTGTCGATGAGAAAGGGAAGAAAAGGAGTAATTTGCCAAAGACGACCATCTTTCTTGCAGGATATAGCGTAAAGGGAACAGAACATACTTCCCTTAAGCAAAATTGCATAAAAATTTCTCTGGAGAAGGCTCAGAGTAGATTATTGGTTTGGTTTTTTTCCTTGAATTAGAAAGTGTGCACAGTTTTCAGGGTGTTAACATCCTCTTTTCAATTTCAAACTGTTCCACTATGCACTTGTTATGATATGTTAATTCAAGAGCGCATGTTTGGACTCATAGACTTACCTTGTTACAGACTTCTGCTAAAAGAAGCGGTATATATATATTTGTCTTTGAGTAAGTGAAATGTAGCACCTATGGGTAGGGAAGTCAAAGACCAAGCCAGAACATCTTTTACTATGCAGAAATAAAGGGAAGCTGTCTGCCTTATGTGGACTTGGAGTGACATCTGGTGACATGAAAAAGCAGTGCAAGTAATGAGCGACACACAGATTGATCCGCTTTGGTAGAACTGCAGAAGCTCTTGAGCAATTTTCTCCCTCTCCATTAAAAATGTTAAGAAGCATTAATACAAAGACTTTAACAGAAATCTTTGCAATTTTCAATAAAGTTAACCTCCTTACTCACAAATCAGACATCTTTGATGACATTTGTTTCAGTGAAGATCCAATTTTCTGCTGAGTAATCCTACCACTGGAAAATGTTCAGCTGGTCTCACTGCATGCAAAAAAATAAAGTGATTTAATTATAATTGTTCCTAAATTGATAAAATTAATCCAGTGCAAATGGTTCAGTGAACATGGTCCTTTTAGTTTCAGAATGGCCTATTTTATCTCACGCTCACATTTCTAATTGATTTAACCTAAGCCACAGCAAGCTTCTGTGCTGCAGTTTGGCAGTCAGTTTACATTGCTCCCTGAAGATAAACTGCTGCACAGACATGACACCCTCCCTGACCAAGGCAGATACAGAAGCCAGAATAAAATTCTCTAACCCTCTTTTTTTTCACATTTCACAAACCAGCTTGTCAGATACTCTCCACCACCCCACACACTAACAGAGCAAGAGGAAAAGTCATTGCAGTTTAAATTAATCACCAGCACTGGGCCAGACGCCCGGCAAAGGGATGGGGAAGGTCTCCAGTGTGTTGCTGTCAGACCATTGGCCTAGCACAGCTGAGGAGCGCAAGAACCCTGTTTCCATGGGCCCATTTCACTGGGCTTACTGGTGCTGAGCCTCTGGGATACGTCAATACCCCTTGCCCCTGCAGACTCCTCTCACTGAGGTAACCGCCATGGCTGTAGCCCCTGCTGCACGAGACCTGTCCCCACTCAGACACACGCCTCCGATTGGCTGCTGCTCTGCCCCACCTGGCCTGTGGGGGGGTCACCGCATCACACGCTCGCCTCTGGTTGGCTCTCAGCCCGCTGGTGGGCGGGGCAAGGCAGTCTCCCACACAGACAGACAGCAGCCCTATGGGCCTGGGTGCCAGGCCTATGGCCGTCCTCAGGGCTCAGCCCAGCCCCGGGCTGAGGCCTCAACTAGGCCGCAGTGGGCAAATAGGTGGCATTACTCTATGGTAATGTATTATATGGAAGCTCACTGTGGAGGCAGTGCTCGAAATGAGATGCTGGCAAAGCCCTGCCCCTTCTAGGCGAGGTAGAACAATTCCTTGAACTCCCCTACAGAGCCCGGAGGAGCAGGCATCCACCCAAATCTAATTCAGGTCTAATGTAATTTCCTTAGCTGTTGTGACTGGAAAAATATATTCTTCGTTTCCTGTCCTAAATTACTTGCTAGAGGGGCTGTATGTCATTAAATACTGTGGCAGAAATTCAAAAGCAGCAGGGATGTGGTACATTAAGGGTGCAGTTTGTGCATACTATGGTTAATATACCATGTAAGTGCTTTCAAAAGGAAAATAAAAGCTGCTGCAACAATCATACTCTTATATACTAATAAATGTTTGCTAATGCTAAAGATTAATTGTAGCAGCTGTGTGATTACTTAAAAAAGTTGTAGCAGAAGTTTTATACTCTCAATTATATTCTGATATATTTTTTCATACATGCAGAGGGGCTTTTATTGAGGTTTTTGGTGAATTATGAGCGCTGACTGGTGCAGTTTTACCGCATCTTTATGCTTTGTGCAAATACAATTTACTGAGTCCCATACAAGGATAAGTGGGTGCAATTCCTCACCCTTCCTTATGGAGGTGGTCAGAATAGTTTATGCTATACTACTTTCTGGACCTTTAGAATCTAAAAAAGTTAATTTAAAAAGTAGTAAGTCAAAGTATTCCAGGCAATTTCAGCTTTCTTCTGTTGTAATCTCCATTGTGATTCCAGTAGAAAGACAGATTCTGGAACTCAGTTTGTTAGGAATTTAGATCTTCTTTCCAAACTTCTTGGAAATCCTGTAACTTATAAATTATGTGGGTGGCTGCACAGGTGATAATATTACTGTACTTTTTCTAAGAAGATACTAAGAAATAATAGTCACTGCAGAGAACTCAAGAGATGATGCAAGTGATAACCAAAACCAGAATCTTGAGGAAATAATTATGGAGCTGGTAAGTTATTAATTCAGTTTTGTTTTTAAACTTTTTTTTCTGTCAGTATTTCTATAAATATCAATGTCCTTGCTAGAATATGCAGTTATTTTTGCTTCTCTAGAGATACCATCTGTAGGGTCGTCTCTGTTCTGGAATGCCTCAAAGGTGTAGGGCATGCATTCATAACAGTTTGTGGTGATCTGAACATTTCAGAACTGTGGGAAACACATTAGTAGTTAGGATGCAGAAATGAGAATCTCTCAAGAGAGTATCTTCAGAGTAAATTACTTTTAAAGTACAATTCCCTACTTTGTCTCTGTTTCTTGTGAAGTGCCCTGCAGAAATATTCATATATAGAAACAGAAATAAGCTTGTTATACAAATTTGATCAAAATAAATCTTGGAGTTTTGACTTGGTCCTGCATTTTTGTAGACAATGGATAGTTATGTGCAGAATAGTGGAAATTTTGACTACTATGAACTGATTAGAATTTTAAAATGGAGTTCCACTCCAGTTTAAGACACCTACATTTAGGTGTCTACAGGTAGTTGTCTACAGATATGTTTCACTTCTTGGCTCTCATTACAGTCAGTGGAAATCAAGGATAGGATTCAGCTGCATAGATATATAGCTGTCTAGTGCCATTTTACTTGCCTTAAGGTGTCTAAGACACCACACGTATCTAGGAGGATATACAGAAAACTGCACCCTACTGGACAGCTGCTGCAGGATACTTTAAGGTCTCTGAAATCACAATGGATAGTCTGAATCCCATCCTTAGTCAATATAGTTAAGGGAACCTATAGAATAAGTCAATTTAGTGTAATGTAAACACCTCCTGTCTGGTCATCTGAATGGTTTTCTGGGGTCCTTTGGCTATATTGGTTAAATCTCTTGACTAACCTTAGGCAAGAGGCACACGTGTGGATACCTATTGCTTTGTGTCTTAATCTCAAACTGAATCTCACCCTTAATGCAATTCCATGTACATTTTTTAATTTTTCCTGGCCAAAAGCTTTTATTATTACATTTTCTTGATACAACCACTCCAGAAGTGGAAAACTGTAAGACTGATAAACAACGCCATCTTCTATCCTCATAAATATATATGTATGTATATGTATGTGTGTGTATGTATATACATACATGTACTAGCTTATAGGTAATGTTATGGATTTCCAGTTTTTAATTTTCATTAAAATTAGCATAATTGAAAATGATTTTGTTTTAAATTGAAGGTGCATTCTGGGGTGTGATATGAAGCACTCATATAATACTTTGCAAATGTGCTGTGGGAGCAGAAGGCGGCTACTTAACCGCTGTATACTGAATGTGGCCAAAATTGCAAACACATTTTACTGCAGAGGAAGTTTTAAAAGACACAACTGATGTTAAGCAGCTATCTCTAATTGATTGTAATGGCAGTAAGACATTCTACTGTATAATGTATTTTTTACAGCATGGACATAAAGAGAATAATGGTTGCATTTCATTTCCAGTACACATGTAATGGATTGTAATTGATCAAGAGGGATAAAAACAACAGCACTGGAGATGTTTTTCTCAGGTTACCCCAGAATTGTAGGCATGAAATATTTCCCAAATATAACTACTCTCATTCTCATTGGACAAGGTATTCCAAAGATTTCAGACCTAGAGTACTGCCTGTTGGTCAGAGGGCTGTAGATTGCTGAATGCTGTTTAGTGGTGAGTTAACTATGAGTTTTCTTTCTAGCCAACTTTAGCCAATTTCCAGTCCCTTACAATGATAATCATGCTCTTTCACAAACACTCCTTTCATCTGTTCAAGGAAGAAGGCACTATTCAAAGGAGTCAGGATCTGGCACTTCTTTACTTACGTATCCAAAAATCCCATTTTAGATATGGATCAAATTACATCTATTACATATTACAGGGTTTTGTAATTTAGAACCTCTTGTTGGATTTTTTTCTCTCTGATTTGAAACAATATTTTTTAAAACTAGAATAATTACATTGAAACCTTTTCCAGGAAACTGGTTAGAATGAAGACATTTTAATGACAATAATACTGTATTTAAAAACACATAATCCTTTATCATGAACCATTGTAGCTGCTACTACTTTTTCTTTGTTGGCTTAATTGAAAAGCTTTCTAAATCAGCAGAATTCTGCACAGAGGGTGTGGTCTCAAATTATTTTGAACTACCTAACAATTTTCTGTGCAAGTTAATGGCATCTTGACAAAAGAGAGTGACATTTTGTTGTTCAATGCTGAAAAGTAATACCTCTTTATCTTTACTGCAATGAAATTTCCAGGATTGAAAATCTAGAAGCCCTGACAAAGCTGAATGTTCTTTGGTTGAGTAATAACCTGATCAAGAATATAAAGGTGAGTCTGGTGTCCTTGTTATGATTTCTTTTCTTCAAATTCATCTAATGTATGGTATTTTAATAGTATGGTATATAAATGTGTCTAATAAGTAGGGCTAACTTTTAGAATTATTGAACAACAGAAAGGACAATTTTAAACTTCAGTTTATAAGAATTAAGGCTGAAACATTATTTGGAATTGATTGGCTGTCAAGGTTTTCTGCATATGCAGACTTAAGTAAATCACTTATTTTCAAAGACCTCTGAGATTCTTGCTGAGGAAAAGATTTTTTTAATTTTTTTTATAACTGCAGATTTTTGTCTGCACTTCAGTATTATGTAAAAGGCTTGCCATTTAATTTTTACTTTAGCGTTTGGACTTTTTTTTTTTTTTTTATAACTTGGAGAGATTAACTCCTCTTCAGGAGAAGTTTTATCCTAGCTTTTTCTCATGCTGTCATATATCAAATTAGCTCCTCTGAAAAATTGGTTTCTCCCCTTTCCCCCCAAAATTAGTACTCTTCATGCTAACCTTTGAGTTGGAGGCTAGTCCAGAACCAGCAAGAGCTCTGTGATTAGCAGTTTGGCATGTAGAGGGAGAAGAAATGTGTAAATGTCCATCTGAAGCAAAAGACCATGTAGCTTTCTGAATTACCTGACTCTTCGCACCCCAACAGGGAGGTGGAATTGCTGCAGTTCAGTCCATTTTCCCTTGGGAGAGTACATGAAAAAAAGGCAGAGGGAGATACTGATACCAAGATAAAAGTAGATAGAGCAGAAGGAGATGCTGATAGGGACGAATGAGACCAGATCACCGTGAACCTTCAAAGCCATAGAAAAGAGGAGAGAGAAATCGAAGTGGGCATGATGATAGGGAAGGAAAGGGAAGATGGAGAAATGACAGCTGACAAAGTACAAGTGTAAAGGCAGTAGAGTGTTTCCAGAAATTATTAGCAAGGACACTACAAACACAAGTGACATCTCACTGCAAAGAACTGCAGTGTCATCATGGAGAGAAACAATTGACATCAGTGATTTAGTTCTCATGATATCCTGAGGCCAAGACACAGGCTGCAGCCAAAAGCTAATGAGTACTCATGACATGGGGCATGATCTGTTAGGCTTCTCATGCACAGCTGTGAAACTAAGGCTGGGGGACTAGGTTTTTCACTGTGGTATCATTTACAAAGGCTTTCCAAGCTAATTCCCTTTTGGCAAAATGCATTCTCTCTTTCCATGTCAAAAGAAAGCTATAGTTTACAACAGAGGCTAACATTGTTTAGACTCCAGTCAAATTTGTTTTTACATTTGAATGATCTGCCTCTTAGCCTACAGGCTCTTCAGCATTTGCAGTGCTATATTAGATTAAAACTGTATTGTATAAAACATTCACAGGGCTTACATACTCTGCAGAATTTGCAAGAGGTCAACCTCGCTGGAAACTTAATAGAAAAAATAGGAAGGTGATATCAGTCTGGCATTTCTAGCATGAGCATTCTGATTATTACCAAGGATTTATGTACATGGTCTAATTTTTCTCTTATTCTAATAAAAATTTCCTACCAACTTACATGGTTCAGAGTCATATCCAATATACACAGCCCTGATCATCCCAAAGTCTGTGTCAAAACTCCCTAGGGCTCATCTTTGTTTACTCCAAACTCCCTTCCATTGCTGTAGTCATGTCAAAGAAGAAAGAAAATAGGTATCAGTGGGATTTGTGCATATATTTATTTTTATTTTTCACTGCCTTTGGTATAAAGGGCCTTTAGTTTAAATCTAAATCAAGCCTGTTTGGTTATAAATAGAAATGTAAATCATGCCTGCATTTCTGAACAGTTACTAGAGAATCTATTAATTTTTCTTGGTTTATCTTTATCTGTAATAAAAACATCTTCCAAATGCTATCCCTGCACTTTGAGTGGATATGGAAAATAATATCTTACATGTATGATGTCATTGTTTGTGTTAATTATTCTTCAGAATAATCAACAGCCAAGTTTCTAGGATACTTTGTGTTGTGGGGGATCCATTTCCAGTTTCAGTTCTGCCAGGGTCATAATTATTTGAATCTGGTGTCTCAAGTCCTAGGTAAGTGCTTTGACCAAGGGGCTCTTAAATGGATCTGCACCAAGAAGGAAGCCTTAGAGATCCAGTCCAGAACAGTGGACTAGAAAAGATACTCACCTAATGCGGTAAACTGAGTTTCAAGTTGCTTCTTTTATTCATCCAGTACGGCTGTTTGCAGAGGACATTCCTGCTGACTTCCCAGATTATCATGGTTATTGTCTATTCTAGCTGGTACTATAAACATTTCTGAAAGGTCTGTGTTTTGCAGATTAGAAAGCTCTTTCTCACCCAGCTTTCAAGTTACTGGGTTGGGGTTTTTTTTCTGATTTCCAACTGATTAGTCTATTCCCCTTCCTTTAAGAACAGTATAAGCAACATAATGGATCAGACTGTAGTTGTATCAGTGCAACTGCAGTTATTCTAAAATTAAAAGAGCTGTGTCACAGATTTTCTGTACAGCAGTTTGTAAACATTCCTAGTAGGCCTTTAATGCACTTTGAGTGAGCTCTTTGCACATATGCCTGTACAAATATAACTGAAAAAATATTACTGGTTACATAAATAGGACCCCTTAAAAGTACTTTGATCAAGAGTCAACAGATTCTTTTGATCAAGGGTGCACAGACCAAGGACTCTGCCAGTGCAGGCTCATGCCTTTATGGTCATATCTTCCTCCTTTGCTTGCCAGATGTAGATCAGGTAGTATCTAGCAAGCAGACATGCACTTCAGTCATCTCATCTCTTTGTCAGAAGAGCCTATAGTTAGTGCATATATGAATATTTTAAATAATATTCACGTTGGGATGTGTAGGCAGAGTGAGCTAGTTGCTTTCTTTAAGAGTTTTATGGAAGTTTTATACTTGGGAGCCAAATCCTTGCTCGTTGTTCAAAAAGAATGAGTAGTTCTCATTCTCAGTAGTATTCTCTTGCTTTACCTAATCTCAGCTGTATAGTGACTTGATGGATCCTAAAGATTTACCTCTTAAAAAAGAATGCAAAAGGAGTTTTGCTTCCACAAAGCAGAGAGTAATTACTATGCCACACAGTAATCAAACATGGGGAGAGAAATGATCCCTGCCCTTAGGTGTCTGAAGAAAAGCTGCAGTTCCATTTTAACTGTACCCTCTAACTCTCTTTTTATTGCTGAGACTTGCATCATAATGAAGTCACATTGAGGGATCGGTCCTGCCTGGGTGAAACAATGGTCTAATTGATATAAATAAGACTGGGATATGAGCCAGTATACAACAGAAGAGTATGTGCAGTTGCCTAGAGCAGAGCTGTCCCTTTGGCCAAGTAATTCAGCTTTTTCTGTTGACAATCAAGAGTCTGAATTTATTAAAATAATCTTCTGCTTTGATGTTTTCAGGTATGCTTTTTAATACACATCTAGAGGGCTTATCTTTTGAGGAAACATAAATAAGAGAATTTTCCTGCCATACTTTAACATATCCTCTTGCTTC
The DNA here is from genome assembly GCA_013389945.1 of Fregata magnificens. Classification (NCBI taxonomy): domain Eukaryota; kingdom Metazoa; phylum Chordata; class Aves; order Suliformes; family Fregatidae; genus Fregata; species Fregata magnificens. The sequence continues at coordinate 15,841 of WAAD01038743.1, forward strand.
TGAATCCTAATGGGGTCTTTTTATCAGCTGGAATGTGAATTGGCCAAGCTGCAAACGTTGGGTAAGACATCAAGTAATGAATCTCTAAGGAGTAAGAATCTGGAAACCAAAAATTCAGTTCATGATAATGAAGTACAGAAAAGACATGTCTTGAAAAGGCATTCTTACAAAAAATAAATGCACTGGAGGAAAGAATAACATTCCAGAACAGAAAACTGAGTGAGTATGTTTAGTGAATTGTACAAGAACAGTATTCTGATATTTTCAGACATTAATAATTGGGTATGATGGTGGCTGGAGGTCAGGAGATTAATGACAGGACTTGAAGCCTGTCTCACATTTGTTTTTTATAAGGTCCAAACTAGGAGTATTGCAAATATCATTAAAGTGGCAGCTCTTATGTGGTCTGAATTATTGGATCCAGGCCAGCTTCTAGTAGACAGATGCTGCCATTCCCATTACTGGTGATCTCAGTAAATAGGAAAAGGATTGAACAAAAATAGCTGGGGTGAGTAGTTATATTGGACCAGTGCCTGGAAAAGTTTTCTGGGCCTTTAAGCAGTAGAGATCCAGCAAAGTACTCTGGTTTTTTTGTTTCTGTTTGTTGTTTTTTTCCCCCCTGTAATTCCAATGTGATTTTAATGGCTTTTTTTTCTTGTCATTCTTGATTCTAGCTTAGGACTTCATGAGTCAAATTCACTCTAAAGTCAATGGCCAGCACAAAGTCTACACACAGAGAATCCTTCATAATAGGGCATGTGGAGGATATCAGTGATGCCATAGACCTAGGGCTGGATGCCAGCATGGGTCTGAAGCTCATTCTACAGAATTTTTATGAAGGGAGAATTGGATGACTCTCTTCTGTCTGTCTGTTCTCTCTCTGATGTTCTGCAGGACAGCTAAGGCATACCATTCATCTGGCCAGTTCTTGCTTTGTTTTTGTGTCTAAGACCAATGAACACTTCCTATCTACAAGTGTAGTACAAAGAGTCTGTAGCGCATCAGGCCCCAAAAGAATCAAATCATTTAGATTTTGCATCTGAGTGGAAATAGTATACCAAAGTAGTACTGTTCTAAAGCTTGTTAATAAAGAGAGGGAAAGACTGTCAATCATCTCAAGGATGGAACAACTGGTGGAGGTGCAGGAGAATTTAAACATTCTGTGAAATTTGTTGCTGTTACTTGCCACTGATTTCATGCCAGTGCCTCACACTGCACCCAAGTCCAGCGCAGTTTCATTAGTGCTGCAATTTGGACTGACATCATTATTAATACTAAATAGCAAACTAAGACCTTCTCTTACTTGAGGAGGTGATTCTCTTAAGTTAATGATTACAGAACAACGCTGAGGGTGAAGTGGATGAAGCTTGGTGTTATGGATCAGTATAGGACCAGTATATCCACGTATTAGGATCAGTATATCTACAGTTGTTGTCTTTCAGATTAAAAAAAAAAAAATCTTTCTGTAATCATTAATTTGTCTAAATTTGTTGCTTAAAAAAAATCAAAATTGTGTTAATTTGTTCTGTTATGTTGTTCCAGGCAGAATTTAAAAAGATTTCCAAATGGAAATGAAAAGAAGTTTTAATTTGGTAGTACAATTCTTGTTGATGGAATTGGAAAAGTGGGAAACATTCACTTTGAAGAAGCTTTATCAAATAATCCATGGTAAACTTTTAAAGATACTTCAAACTAGAACCTGTTTCTTATGAGTCCAGGTTAATAATTTTTAACAAAACAAGTTTATTACAAGGATCTGGAGTATTTTGAAGCATCAGTGCTCCACAGACTCCATTTGCAGATAGCTGACAAGAAAGGAAACACTCTCTCCTCTCTCCTTCCCTTGGTGGTGTACTCAGCTGAAGCTTTGAGCCCACAAAGAATTATTTTTTTATTGCATTTATTCTTTTATTACCTACTTATGAAGCCCTTGATTTTAAAAGGGGAAGATAAAAGAATAAGCAAGCTATCCAATTGCTTTTTAACAACAGTGATAATGATTATTCTAAGTTCCTACATGGCTTTACTTGTAAAGAAGCATTAGAAGTTGCTTACATAATCTTTGTATGAATAACCTTGACGCTCAGTTGAGGGGATATTCAAATTTAGACTGGCAGTATTTCAAGGACTGTTTTCTGCTTGAGTACTCCAAGCTTGTCCACCTCAGGTATGCCTTCTTTTTGTGTTCAGGGATGTTTGTTAGAGCTGCAGGTAGTTCTGTACTTACAGGTTCCATTTGAGGTTGTTTAAAAATAGCATTCTGCTTACTTTTAATGCCACTTTCTCAAGCCAAGGATCTTTTTGTTTTGGCAAGGAGATATTAATAAATGACTCTTGTAGGGATGGAAGCCAAACCAAAGGTTTTTGGATGAGTAACCTTAGCACAGAATCTTTTTGAAAAAGAGCAATATTTTTATTAGTTGCAGTAAGGATATGACTGTTATAGCTTCTTCTTTTTTAAGAAAACTTTCCATTGATTGAAAAATTGGAGAACCTACTGCATTTCTAGGTTGGTTCTCTTTCTAAGGTGTCTGATTACCCCATAATCTTTAAGGAATCTTACAGTACCAGATGGAAGTACAGGAGTTTATTGTCTTCCTAGTCAGACACAGAGAAAATGGCCACATATTTTTTAAGTGATTTGACTTGTGTACCACAGGGAATAGGTGAACTTCTGCCCCCAGGTTCCTGGCTGGCCAGTGGACTGTCTCCTCTTTCTCAAGTTTGCAGAAGCTCTTAGTTCTTGCTATATGATTCAGTCAGGATTCTGTACTTGGGACTTCAAAGCGTACGCTATCGTGGCAGTGAAAATAAATTGCATCTTTAGAGTGCACAATCAAATTCTGAGGCTGAAATTTAAGGAGAAGTTTCAAATATTTCTGCAAAAAGAAGTTTTCAGTATGGCAGAGTAAATGCCTAAGTTTTAAGAGCTATTTAGTGTAGCATTGGCCTGTGAACAAAGTTAACTTTGAACAGAAGCATTTTGCAAAGCATCAAATAATTTAGGATTATTAAGAAGTTTTATCCAGATAGAGGTGGCTTGACGTTCCCCAAAGTCCCTATACTTGGTGTTTCTGTGACTGGCTCTTGGACTTCAGAGGTCCATAGTTTGGTAGAAAATACCAGGCATGAGAACTGGTTCAGATTTTTGCTGTTAGAATCTGGGTCTTACCTCATCTGTTCTTAATATGGTTGTGAAAACAGAGTAAATATTGTTATGAGTGGCCATATTTCTGAAAGTGGAAAGCAGCAGTAGATGAACAATGCAGAAATGAAACAAATCCCACCCGGATGTATATGCATTTGTATTTCATCTGTATCACAGGAGAGCATATGCATATGTCAGGACAGTCACAACGTGGATTTGTGTCCATGCAGATAAGTCACAAGTTTTTCTGGGCAAGTCTGAACTTTGAAATTTGTGTGATTGTGCTCATTTATTTCACTGCCTTCCAAGAATCAGGTTGAGACTTGTGATGCAGCCATGATCTTTGTCATAAGCACTGGGACATATCTGCCCAAAGCAGCTTGTAGAACCGTGTCACCAGTGGAGCAATAGTCTTAGGATACCCAGTTGCGTGCTTGTAGCTGAGACAGAACCCCCATTGAATCAATTTCTTTCTTTGCATACTGAGCAGTTCGCTGACTTGATATGTGTGACTGTATTGTTACAATTTTAGTACAGTTAATACAGTGCTTTTCATGTTTTTAGGTGCGTTTACTATGTTTATATACATGTGAAAGTTTATTTTACACATATAAATGTATGTGTGATTTCTGTGTGTAGAAATCAGAGCTGAGGGCTTGGAGGGAGCTGGAAGACCTTTTCAATCCTGAAAGCAAAATCTTATCTCCCTGAGGGACAGCAGGTGCTCTCTGAGCTCAGGACTTTTAGCTGATAAGTTCAAAACATATTTCTGGGATTCAAAGCATGCCCATTCTGAGATGCAGTATTTCAGTTAATGGCATAACATGGCTCAGCATGTTTGGGGGGGTGGGGTATGGTTTGACCCAGAAACAGCATAGCCATGGGAAACATTCAGAGGTGGGCAGAGATGATCTTGTGGATCATACCACTTTCAAATTTTTTCCTATAAGCCTTTAGCTAAAAGCTGTTCTCCCCCATAGCTGAAACACCACTACTGAGCTTCTAGTCCATTCCAATACAACATGAAACAGATTTTTTCACCTCTTGCTACTCTTCACTTAAAGTTGGAAGCACAAAATGACCCTCACTTAGCGCTTTACCTGAAATTATTTGAGGTAGTAATCTGTATCAGACAATTCAACTACCCACTTCCAGCACTTTTTTTGGCCCATGGAGAAGTCAGATTGGCACAGCTAATGATTTTAGGAGCTCTTTTCACGTTACGTGTAGAGAACAAAACTTTTCAGGAAGCTCCCCAATGCACACTCTATTATGCTGGTAGGATATCCTCCAGGTTGTATGAAAAACTATCTCATTGTATTAGCTCCTAGTATGGATAAGCCAGATCAGCTCCATTCATATGTATTAGAGCCCATTCCAGCTGGTGATGGGCAATTTATGCATCTTCCCTGAGAAACAACTATCAGCCCAACGCTGTTCTTAAATTGAAACCTCATGGTCTGATGCTTGTTTTGGCAGAGAAGTCCAGCAATAATTAATCAACTCCTAACACTAATCTGCTGACGCTCAAACTGCAGTGTTATAAATCACCAGAAATGACATCCTTATGAAAAATAATTTCAAGAAGAAAGTAAGTCATCAACAGTTTTGTAGTATTTGTATGGGGTTCTGCATCTGCTGTCAACATTTATTCTTCCAATGCTATTGCTGCCTGCCTGCTAGAGATCTTCAGCAAAGACAAGACTTGTGGTACCAAAGGCAAATAAACGTTTCTAAAAGTATAGCTCCTTCCCATGTAGGTTTGCTTTCTCTTGCTCTCTCACACACATACGTGGAGCATGTGATGGAAAAACTGCTTTCCGTAAGGAGACAGGCTAAAAAGCAGTTCAACATCTGGATAAGGGGATTGAGTGCACCCTCAGCAAGTTTGCAGATGATACCAAGCTGGGCGGGAGTGTCGATCTGCTTGAGGGCAGGAAGGCCCTGCAGAGGGATCTGGATAGGCTGGATCGATGGGCCGAGGCCAACTGTATGAGGTTTAACAAGGCCAAGTGCCGGGTCCTGCACTTGGGTCACAACAACCCCATGCAACGCTACAGGCTTGGGGAAGAGTGGCTGGAAAGCTGCTCGGCAGAAAAGGACCTGGGGGTGCTGGTCGACAGCCAGCTGAACATGAGCCAGCAGTGTGCCCAGGTGGCCAAGAAGGCCAACAGCATCCTGGCTTGTATTAGGAATAGTGTGACCAGCAGGAGTAGGGAAGCGATCGTGCCCCTGTACTCGGCACTGGTGAGGCCACACCTCGAGTACTGTGTTCACTTTTGGGCCCCTCAGTACAAGAAGGACATTGAGGTGCTGGAGCGTGTCCAGAGAAGGGCAACGAGGCTGGTGAAGGGTCTAGAAAACAAGTCTTATGAGGAGCAGCTGAGAGAACTGGGGCTGTTTAGTCTGGAGAAGAGGAGGCTGAGGGGAGACCTTATCACTCTCTACAACTGCCTGAAAGGAGGTTGTAGCAAGCTGGGTGTTGGTCTCTTCTCCCAAGTAACTAGTGATAGGACGAGAGGGAATGGCCTCAAGTTGCATCAGGGGAGGTTTAGATTGGATATTAGGAAAAATTTCTTTACCGAAAGAGTGGTCAAGCATTGGAACAGGCTGCCCAGAGAGGTGGTGGAGTCACCATCCCTGGAGGTGTTCAGAAAAGGTGTAGACGTTGTGGACAGAAGAATGCTGTTGTTTAGTAACGGATAGCACAGAAGAGAGCAGGCAGAACAGTGCTGCTCTCTTTTCCTCCCTCCTTTCGTCATTTTTCTGTTCATCTTTCTTCTGTCTTCTTCTTCTGTTCATATTATATTTCTTCGTGTTACCTCTGCTTCATTCTTCACATCTTTACACCATGTGTGGCAAAGGCTGATTAGTACTTTTCAGTTTTTCTCATCATCTTCTTGTCCTTTCCTTGCCCTTTCTCTTTTTGTTGCAGATTGTCTCTTCTCACTCACCACTTCTCATCAGTGCCCCCCACTAGAGTTTGTGAGGACTGTTGCAGGACTAGTTTGGAAGTCTCCACAATAACAGCTGCAGCACCTGTATTTACTGCCTGTGGAACAGATTGGCTCAGTGGTTTCTTCAGCCATTTATTTTATAATTTTCATTTGTATTTGTTTGAACACAGTATTATTTTGCTATTATTTTGTTCTTCCTACCAGTGCTAGCACAAAGCATAGCACGGGTTTTCAGTTCTTTCAGTCTCAGTTCTAGTAATATAGCATCCCAGGTCCCGGCTTGTAAGCCTCGTCCTAACTCTAAATTACTGCCTCCTTTGTCCTTAATCCTAAATTTAATCCTAGTCCCTTTATCTCTGCTATCTCCAGACACCTAGCCCTAAACGTAGGGTCCCTCTGGCATGGATCTTGGTTGTCAGACCAGTCATAACCCTAGAAACTCTTCAGTCCTGTCCCAGTAACCCCTTCCATCTCCAGAGTGTAAAATAGTGAGACAGAGGGAATATATTATTTCATGCTGAGTAAGAAATTATGGATAGAAGAAGTTATTTTCACAGAACGGTTGAGGGTTGAAGGGGCCTCTGGAGGTCATTTTGCCCAACCCACCTGATCAAGCAGGGTAACTTACAGCAGGCTGCACAGGACCATGTCCAGACAGCTTTTGAATATCTCCAAGGATGGAGATATTTCAGGTAAGGAATTTTTCATTCTGACTTATGAAGGAAAAGAATAGAAAGTAGGAAAATTAATTCAGGGCAACTATTCTCTAGTTCCCATTGCTGTCCTTTTCTTCTTTCCAACCTTTTGCACACCTGCCTTTCCCTTTCTGCTGTGAGAAGAGATCAGATTTTTGGGTGTCAAGATTCTGTTTTCAAATGCAGTATCTATTGTCCTGTTTTGCTTTATTATTGTTTATATCATGCTAGTTTGCAGAGGCCCCACTGAGATTCCTTTTTGTGGTGTTATAGAATCATAGAATCATAGAACCATTAAGGT
>WAAD01038745.1:0-19469 GCA_013389945.1 Fregata magnificens
CGATGGGACGTTGGGTTGGTCAACGGGTCAACGGGACATTGGGTTGGTCAACGGGTCAACGGGGTGTTGGGTTGGTCAACTTGGTTGACCAATCAAAACTGGCGATGAGCGCCACCGCCTGTTTCCGCCCCCCCCGCCCCGCGGCCATTTTTGCTCCCCAAAACTCATGATTTTGGGTCGACGTAGACTTTTTTTCTGCCTGTAAGACGGTTCCCGTGACCCAAAGCGACGCCGTCGGCCATCTTGGCTCCGGTTTCTCCTGGGGTTTGGACGGGCGGCGGGCGGGAACGAGAGACGGGAAGGGATTGCGGAGATGTTTATTGACCGGTGAGGCGGGGCGGATCTACGAAGTCAACGGTGGGTTGGCTGGCCTGAAGGAGGAGGGTTGTCCTCTCGTCCCGCCCACCGCCGCGGAGGAGGGGCCGGAAAAGAGGTTGTCCTCTTCAAGGTCAGATGTCGCTGCTGTTGACGTTGGCCATGGGGTAGGTGCTTAGGTCGTCCTTGTTGTGGAGGCCCTTCCAGTGAACGCCGCCTGGCCAAGACACGAAGGGTTTTCTCCTTCAGCCCCTTGGCCGGCTGCAAAGGCTCATGGGAAGTCCCCTGACCCCGCCCCCTCTTCGGCGCCGGAGGTGGTGGTGGCCCCTTGCGCGTGGTTGAAGGACCTGGGACGTCCTCCCGGGCCGCTTTGGGCCGCCGCCGCCCCTCCGCCGTGGGTGGTGTTTTGAGGCGGGGCGGGGGGAAACGCTCAGGATTGGTCAATATTTTGGGGACGTGGGCGTGGTTCCCCAATCCGAGGGTGTGCTCGGAGAAGGGCGTGGTCCTCAACCCGATGTCTTCTTCTCCCGGGTGTCACCGCATCCCTTCCCCTCCCGTTTCCATCCCTTTATCCCTTGATCCGTTGGCCGTGCTCCGCCCCCACCGCTCACCTCTCCGCCTCCGACACAGGCAAACAGCCAATAGGAGCCCCAGGATCAACGTGACGACGCCGGCGGTGCAGCCGGCCACCAGTGGGATGAGGTGAGACCGAGCTGGTTGAGAGAGAGACCACCCAAAAAAAAGGGTAAGCGACCTTCTCCACCCCACCAAGTTCTCCCCTTTTCCCTCCTGGTGACCCCCGGCTCGGGGGTCCACCTGGGGTCCACCCCATAGGTCAGGAGACACCAAGTTCCCCCACCACAGCTCCAAAAAAGCCCATTTTCCCCCAATTTTGAGGTCCCAAGGTGCCATCGGAAGGTCCCTGTGGCCAATGACGTCCCTCACGAGCCCCCCTTAGACCGCGTGAGGAACATGAGGGTCCCCGAGGTCTCCAGGACCTCGGTTGGGTGGGCAGCAGGACCTCACCTTGCATGGTGACCATCATGGTTTGGCTGAACGGCGATGGGATCCACCCGTCCACCTCCAAAAAAGCCCGTTTTCCCCCAATTTTGAGGTCCCAAGGGGCCATCGGAAGGTCCCTGTGGCCAATGACGTCCCTCATGAGCCCCCCGTTAGACCGTGTGAGGAACATGAGGGTCCCCGAGGTCTCCAGGACCTCGGTTGGGTGGGCAGCAGGACCTCACCTTGCGTGGTGACCATCATGGCTTGGCTGAACGGGGACGGGATCCACCTATCGCTGACCTTCTCCTCGTACCGGCAGGTGAAGCGGCCGGTGGTGAGGGTGGTTTTGGCCACGGGGATGCTGAAGAGCGAGCGGTTCCTGGTTGCCGTCTCCGAGAATTGTTCGGCGCCGTCTTTGTAGAAGACGAATTTCCGTTGGGCGACGGGGCCGGCGGCCGTGCAGGTGAGGACCAAGGGGTCGCCGTCGATCACTTCTCCGGATGGGGGGTCCAAGAGCAAAGCAGGCTGGGAGGGAAGGTCTGGTGAGACAGGGAAGATGGGTTGGGAGAGAAGAAAAATCATCTCGAGCAGAAGGTGGAAGTCGCGGTCGGGAGAAGGGGAAATTTATCATCGTAAGATTAAAGCCCTCGTCGCGGAAAGACGGAACCCGTCGTCGCGAGGGGATGGAATTCGTCATCGCAAGGTGAAACTCATCGTCGCGGGAAGGTGAAATTCGTCGTCCTAACGCGAAGCTCATCGTCGTGAGATGAGACTCCGCGTCACGAGAAGATGAAACTCGGGAGAAGGCGAAGCTCACGCGAAGGTGAAACTCCTCGTCGTGAGAAGATGAAAGTCATCGTCGTGAGATGCGATTCATCGCCGGGAGATGAAACGCATCGTCGCGACAAGGTGACATTGGTCATCGTAACGTGAAACTCATCGTCACGAGGTGGAATTCATTGTCGTGAGAAGGTGAAGCTCATGAGAAGGTGAAGGTCATGAGAAGCTGAAGCTCCCGAGAAGATGAAGCTCACGAGAAGGAACTCATGACAAGATGAAACTTTGTCACGACAAGATGAAATTCATCGTCGCGAGATGAAGCTCATCGTCGCGAAAAGACGGATCTCGTCGTCGTAAGGTGAAAAGCATCGTCACGAGAAGATGAAATTCATCTTCGCAAGGCGAAACTCGTCACGTGAAGATGAGGCTCGTCGTCGCAAGATGAGGCTCATCGTCGCGAGATGAGGCTCGTCGTCGCGAGAAAGTGAAATTCACGGTCGCGAAACCGTGAAGTTCGTTGTCGCGAGAAGGCGAAACTCATGAGAAGGTGAAACTCATCGTCACGAGGAGACGCGACTCGTCGTGGTGAGAAGACGCGACTCGTCGTCACGAGAAGACGCGACTCGTCATCGCGAGCCCCCTGAACTCATCTTCGCCTCGTCTCCGTCAGCCTGCGAGTCCACCACGACCTCTCGGCTCACGAAGAGCTTCGGAGGGGGGACGCTGGCCCTTTAAGAAGACCTTTAAGCGGTTTAAATTGGTCTCTGTGGCAGACGGATGAAAACCGGGGGGTTTCAACCGTTTTCCGACTACCATTTTCCCCGATTTTGGAATTTTTGGCTAAAACCGGGCCTGAATTTGAGGCTGAACGCGCGAACACCCCCAACCCTCACCGGGAGACGCCGAGGACGGACCTACCCTTCACGGTAACGTCCACAGCTTCGCTTCGGGGTGACGGCACCCACGTCCCGCCTACGTCCTCCTCCACCCCGCAGCTGAACTTCCCGCTGAACCTCTTGGGACTTTGTGGGAAGAGGAGCTCGGAGAAATTCCCGACGTTCCCGGTTTTCGAGCCCGCTTGGCCCGGCGGGATCTCCACCCCGTTCCTGTAGAAGTGGAACCTCAGCCTGAAGTCGTCTCTGGAAGCCGCGCAGGTGAGACGTAAGGGGTAGTCTTCGCTCACCACGCCGGTGGGAGGGTCTACGCCCAAGCGGGGAGCCGAAGCGGCCTCTGGGGAGAAAAATTGGGGGAAAAACACCTTAAAAATGGCAATTTTAGGCAAAAGAAGGGCAACGTTGGGGGTGTGTGGGGGGGTTTGGGGTGGCGGGAGGAAGAGGCGGCCAAAGCTTGGCGTCCGGTCAACGCTCTCGGCCACGAAAGCCAAACTGAGGTGTCTCGATGACGTAGATGGGTGTCGTGGCCACTTCCCCGAGCCGGCAACCCCTTCCCCGTGCCCGGAAAAGCTGGATTTATCCCCAAAACCGTGCCGCTACCTTTCACGAGGACCCGAACGGCTTGGCTGCGGTACGACGGGATCCAGCGCCCTTCGGTTTTTTCCTCGTAGCCGCAGGTGAAGTTGCCGCTGTGGTTCCGGTTGCTCTCCGCTACCCGGAGCTGGGCTTCGGTGTCCCCCGAGGTCAACTCGACCCCGCTGATGACCTTGACCTTCCTCTTGTAGAAATAAAACCTCCGTTCCGTATCCCCCGCCGGGGCCGTGCAGAGGAAGACGAGGGGTTGACCTTCGATCGTGACGCCGGTTGAAGAGTTCAGGGCCAACGTGGGTTGAGGCGGATGGTCTGAAGGTGAAAGAACCCCCAAAAGAGCCGGTTTTTTGGGGCGCTCGGCTCTTTTCGCCGCCTCAACTCCATTTCCGGGCACCTCGACGGGGAGTTGTGGGGAATTTGGCTTCGTCGCTTTCAAATTTAAGGAGAAAACTGCCCGTTTGGGGCTTGGGGGAAAGTATCTGCAGATGGATGATGGTGGGATGGAGAAATCAAGGAGGGAGGAAGCGAACAGGGCAACGTCTCGCCTACCTTTAACGCTGATGATGATGGATTTGCTCTCCTGGGAGCGAACGGGTCGGCGGAATTTGTTGATGACGGTGTACGTGCAAGCGTGCGACCCGCCGTCCATCGGCCCCGTGATGTTGAAACGGTAGACGTAGGTTCTCTTCGCCGTCCTGATGTCCACGGCCCATCCGCTCGTCCCCGAAAACTGGAAACCTTGGAATTTCCCTTCCGACGAGGGAGCGGCGCACTGAATGGAGACGGTGTCTCCGATGAGATACTGCGTCTTCTCCGGCGTCACTGTGATGTTGGGAGGAGGAGGAAGACCTGGGGAGGAAGGGTTTTAGGGGGGAGGAAGAAGGGGAGAAAGTGAGTTTACCCGCCGCAGGCGGGAGCTGGGGGATGTCTTCAAGCCTTCGGGATGAGGTGGGACCTGTTGGACGCGACCGCCTTGGCGCTGAGATGGGGGAGATCTTTTGGAGCGCCCTGAATTATCTAGGTCAAAAGAGGGTTTCCACCCCAAAATGGCTCCCGAGGAAGGCGGGGTTGGGCGGCTTTGATGGGTCCTTTGGCCTCCCAGCGCCATCGATTGGGGTGAGAAGCCGAATGTGGATCAGACGGAGGAGAAACCACCCGGTTGTCCTCAAAATTGGGATTTTGGTGGCTGCAGGAGGTGAGGCAGGACCAGACGGAGGAGAAACCACCCGGTTGTCCTCAAAATTGGGATTTTGGTGGCTGCAGGAGGTGAGGCAGGACCAGACGGAGGAGAAACCACCCGGTTGTCCTCAAAATTGGGATTTTGGTGGGTGGAGGAGGTGAGGCAGGACCAGGTGGAGGAGAAACCACCCAGTTGTCCTCAAAATCGATATTTTGGTGGCCGGAGGAGGTGAGGCAGGACCAGACGGAGGAGAAACCACCCGGTTGTCCTCAAAATTGGGATTTTGGTGGCCGGAGGAGGTGAGGCAGGACCAGACGGAGGAGAAACCACCCGGTTGTCCTCAAAATTGGGATTTTGGTGGGTGGAGGAGGTGAGGCAGGACCAGGTGGAGGAGAAACCACCTGGTTGTCCTCAAAATCAGGATTTTGGTGGCCGGAGGAGACTTCATTGCCTGGATCATCACCGAGGTCCCGCCAACCCGTTCTGCCCATGGTCAAACCAACCGGGGATTTGTCCGCCGTGAGCCTCGTCGGCTCGGGTGGTCGGGTGACGTGAGGTGGGACCCGGGGTGGGTTTAGCGCCGTGATGCATCGGGTTTTGGGGCGAAATGTGGCAAATTTGGGGTCAAAGGGGTCCAGATGGTCACGTGGCCCAACGGGGAGGTGGAAATGAGGTGTTCCCCCCCCAAATTCGTTACCTGTAGGTGATCCTTGTGGGAGAAGGATCTGGAGAGAGGCTGGAAGAGAGGAGGAGATGAGTGAGAGAGGGGNGGAAGGGGGAAAATGAAGAGGGAAAGGGAAAATGGCGAAGGAAAAAAAGGAGAAGGAAAAGAAAAGGGAAAAGGGAGAGGAAAAGGGAGAGGAAAAGGGAAAAGAGAGGAAGAGGGAAAGGAAAAGGGAAAAAGGAAAGGAAAAGGGAAAAGGGAGAGGAAAAGGGAAAAGGGAGAGGAAAAGGGAGAGGAAAAGGGAAAAGGGAGAGGAAAAGGGAAAATTGAAAGGAAAAGGGAAAAGGGAGAGGAAAAGGGAAAAGGGAGAGGAAAAGGGAAAAGGGAGAGGAAAAGGGAAAGGAAAAGGGAAAATGGAAAGGAAAGAAAAATAAGAAAAAGAGCAAATGAAAAGAAACAAAAATAAAAGAAAAAAGAAGGAAAAAGAAATAAAAGAAAAATAAAGGGGAAGGAAAACGGAAAAGAAAAAAGGGAAAGAAAGAAAAAAGGAAAAGAAAGAAAAGCAAAGAAGGAAATAAGAATAAGAAGAAGAAGAAAGAGGGAAGGGAAAGAAAAAATTAGAAAAAAAGAAAGAGAAAAAAGAAAAAGAGAAAAAAATGAGAAAGAGAAGAAAGAAAACGGAAAAGGAAATTTGAAAAGAAAATGAAAAAGCAAAAAAGGACAAACCAAACCAGGCGACCAAGGTGCTGTTCAGCCAAAGCCAAAAGCGATGGAATACAAAGGACCGAAGAAGTCACAGCCCCGATGGCGACTGATGGAGGAGGAGAAGTGGTGGGGCGGGAAGGGTAAGAGCGGGAAAATAGCAAAGAAATGGGGAAAAAAGGGAAGAAATTGGGGGGGAAAAGTGACTATTTGGGGGGAAAAATGAAGATGCGGGGGGGAAAAAAGTGCAGAAAAAAGGGAAGAGTCGGAGAAATCGATGTAGGAGGGAGGAAGAAGGGAGGAGTTGGCCCAACGGGCACGGAAACGGGGGGAAAAACGAAGGGATGGGGAAAAAAGGGAGGGATGGACGCTTTTGGAGAGGAGGAAGACTCACCGAGCAGAGGGACGAGGCGAAGGGGTCCCATTACGGGTGGTGTCCTCCTCTTTCTGCGATGACAGGAACATCTTCTTCCCTTTTGGTCCAGCCTGGTGGTACGTCATCACATGGGCCCGGTTGCTATGGAAGAGCAGAAATCGACGTTAAAAAAGAGGAAAAAAAAAAAGAACCCCGTTCTAAATTAAAAAAAAAATAATTGCAACATATTGTTCATGTTCCTGGTCAACCCGGGCGTCTCCGTGGTGCCACTGATGTCCCCTTCGGGTGCCGGACCGGGCTGTTTCACCGGTTTCCACCTCTTGATGGGTGACGTGATGGGTTTGAGCTGAAAATCGGGCGCGGGAGATGGTTTTTGGGGAGGAAAAGCACCCGAAGTTGGGGCGAAGGCCGCTGCCAATTTGCCTCGGTTGGCCAAGTCTCAACCGGAGCTGTTGGGTTGTCCCCGATCTGCGGGAAGACAGAGGAGCTGGCGCCCTTTGATGGACGGTTTTGGTTGGCCGCCTGGTTTTGGTCTTGGTTTCGAGGGGGTGACCCCAAATTTGGTTGATTTAACGAGCTGGAGCTTTCTTTGAGTCTCCAGAAGAGCTTTTTTTGAGTGAGAAAAAAGGCAAAACCGGGTGGCTCAGGGCTTTGTGGAGCAGCCGGGACGTGGCGCCGCTTCCAAACGGGGTTAAACCCCTACTTTTAGTCTTGTCCTTGGGTACAGATGACCACGCCCAACATCTGGGGAGCGATGGATCAACCCATCCCGGAGAAGAGGCTCCAGCCAACCCCGTTTGAGCGACCGGGGACCTGGTGCACGGTCACTCGCGTGGTCAGTGCGGTGGGTCCATCTCATTTCGGAGGTTCTTTGGTTATTAAAGCGGCCGAGAGAAGCACAACCCAGCCTGACGCAACGCCGAGGACCAGAAATAACCCTTCCCCGCGGTGGCATCTGCTGACCGTTGAGTTTATCGGTGGGGTTGGAGGAAATAAATGTGAGTTTTACTTCCCGATTCTTCAGGAACCTCATCCGGGAGGCAGAAGTTCCCTTTCGCAAGTCAACCCCTCGGACGGTTCTTCCCAGGTTCCCTGTTTTCGATGAAGCGGTGACTCATGGTTTTTAGCGAGAAGTTGTCTGGGTTTCTTTTTTTTTTTTTTTTTGTTTTGTTTTTCGAAAATCAGTGAAATCCGCTCAACGGGTTGAAATCGGAAACTCTGGCGGATCGTCGGTGGTGAGATAAAGGGTGAGGAATCATCCCCACCTCCACGGTGTGCCGCTCTCCTGAATTCCTGCTGGTGTGGGATGTTGGGAAGCTCTTGAAGGCAGGTTGAGGGTTCCGCGGCACCACGTGGTCGCCGTGGGGCTCCCAAGACACCACGTGGTCGCTGTGGGGCTCCAAGGCACAACGTGGTCACCGTGGGGCTCCCAGACACCACGTGGTCGCCGTGGGGCTCCAAGACACCACGTGGTCGCCGTGGGTCTCACAAGACACAACGTGGTCACCGTGGGGCTCCCAGACACCACGTGGTCGCCGTGGGGCTCCCAAGGCACCACGTGGTCCCCGTGGGGCTCCCAAGACACCACTTGGTCGCCGTGGGGCTCCAAGGCACCACGTGGTCGCCGTGGGGCTCCCAAGACACCACTTGGTCGCCGTGGGGCTCCAAGGCACCACGTGGTCGCTGTGGGGCTCCCAAGACACCACGTGGTCGCCGTGGGGCTCCAAGGCACAACGTGGTCGCTGTGGGGCTCCCAGACACCACGTGGTCGCCGTGGGTCTCACAAGACACAGCGTGGTCCCCGTGGGGCTCCCGGACACCACGTGGTCGCCGTGGGGCTCCCAAGACACCACGTGGTCGCTGTGGGGCTCCAAGGCACAACGTGGTCACCGTGGGGCTCCCAGACACCACGTGGTCGCCGTGGGGCTCCAAGACACCACGTGGTCGCCGTGGGTCTCACAAGACACAACGTGGTCACCGTGGGGCTCCCAGACACCACGTGGTCGCCGTGGGGCTCCCAAGGCACCACGTGGTCCCCGTGGGGCTCCCAAGACACCACTTGGTCGCCGTGGGGCTCCAAGGCACCACGTGGTCGCTGTGGGGCTCCCAAGACACCACGTGGTCGCCGTGGGGCTCCCAGACACCACGTGGTCGCCATCACTGGTTGGAGGGGGGCTTCAAGCCTCGATACGGTCCCCGGGGTCCCCTGTGGTCATCATCGCTGGGGGCTCCAAGAGGCAACGTGGTCCTTGTCACCTGGGGGGGCTTCAAGATGCCACCTGGTGGTTGTCACTGGTGGGTTCCGAGGTAGAACGTTGTCATCGTCACAGGGGGTTCCAAGACGCGACGTGGTCGTCGTCGCTTGAGTGGGCTCCGAGAGAAGAGGACCCAGCCGTGGAAGGGACCCAGGCGTCTGGAGGACCAAGGAATCCGGAGGATCCAGGGGTAAGAGGGACCCAGTTGTCCCACGGACCCACCCATCCAGGTGTCTCGTGGAGGGAACCAGGCATCCGGGGACGTGGGACCTAGAGGGGACCCAGGCGCTTGGGGTACCGAGGACATCCCCACGTGGGCTTCCACGGGGTGAGGGCCTACAGCTCCCAGCATGCTCTGGGGTAGGGATTACAGCACCCGGCTCCTCCGTGGAGCTGGCACGTGGCACCCCAAACCCCACCAAGAACGGGTTGGGTTGGAGAAGACCTTCAAAGATCATCCCGTCCAACCCCTGGCAGTGAGCAGGGCCGTCTTCCACTAGATCAGGTCGCTCCAAGCCCCGTCCAACCTGACCTTGAACCCTTCCAACGATGGGACAACCCCAGCTTCTCCGGGCAACCTCTTCCAGTGCCGCACCGTGAAGAATTTCTTCCTTCTCTCCGATTTAACCCTTCCCTCTCCCCGTTTCAAACCGTTGGTCCTTCTCCTGTCACTCCAGGTCCTGGGTAAAAATCTTTCTCCATCCTAGAAGCCCCCTTAGATAGGCCACAAGAAGGTCTCCAGGCTGAAGAACCTCAACTCTCTCAGCGTTTCCTCACAGGAGAGACGTTCCAGCCGCCTCGGATCGCTCTTGCCGTCTTCCCTTTGTTGACCGCTACCCTCTGGGTGTAACCGTCCACCCGATTCCTCCTCCACCAAACGGTTCGTCCGTCAAATCCGTCTCTCTCCAATCCTGAAGGTCCAAAGCCTCAGTTTTAGAGGCCAAAGCCTTGGCTGGAGGGCCCCAAGTCTCATTTCAGGGTCTAAACTCCTCGGGTAGGGTACAAAGCCTCGTTTAATGGCCAAAGCCTCGTGTTGAGCCTCCAAAGACCCATTTTTAGGGTGCAAAGCTTTCGGTTTTGGTACCAAAGAATCATTTGAGGGCAAAACCCGCTAATTTCAGGCTTCAGAGCCTCATTTTCCTTTCCAAAACCCCATTTTGAGGCCCCAAAGCCTCATTTTTAGGGCCGAAATCTTCATTTTTAGGGCCAAAATCTTCATTTTTAGGGTCCCAACCTGCCTTTTAATACCCATAACCTTTTTTTTTAGGGCCCACTGTTTCATTTTTACGGTCTAACCCCTCATTTTTAGGGCAGAAGGCCTCGTTTTAGGCTCCAAAGCTACATTTCTAGCATCCAAAACCTCCTTTTTACTTACCAAAGTCGTAGTTTTGTCTTCCAAAGCCTCATTTTAGGCTCCGACGCCTCATTTTTACGGTCCAGAGGCTCAGTTTTAGTTTGCGAATTCTCCTTTTCGGAGTCCAAAGCTGCATTTTGCGTTTCCAAAGCCGCATTTTTAGGATCCAGAGCGGCGTTTTTAGGATCCAGGCAGTCGCTTTTAGGGTCCAAGCCGCATCTTGAGTGTCGAAACCCTCATTTTTATGGTTCAAACTCTACTTTGAGGGCTCAAAGCCTCATTTTGAGGTCCCAAAGCCTCATTTTTATAGTCCAAAGCTTTTATTCTAGGCTTGAAAGCTTCATTTTTAGGGTCCAAACCCTCATTTCTAGGGTCCAAGCCCTCATTTAGAAGGTCCAAACCTTGCTGTTAAGGTTCAAAGACTCATTTTAAGGGCCCAGAGCATCATTTTGAAGGCCCGAAGTCAGATTTTGAAGGTCCAAAGCCTCATTTTTAGAGTCCAAAGGCTCATTTTCAGGCCCAAACCCTCATTTTTAGCTTCCAAAACCTCATTTTCAGCGACCACAGCCTCAGCTTTAGAATCCAGTCTGCAATTTTGAGCGCCCGAAGCCTCATTTTAGGGTGCAAACACCTCATTTAGGGTACAAAGCCTCATCTGTTTAATGTCCAAAGCCTCATTTTGAGCATCCCGAGACCCATTTTTAGGGTGCAAAGCCTTCGTTTTCGGTACCAAAGCATCATTTTCAGGCACAAAACTTAATTTCAGGCCTTAATTTTCCTTTCCGAAGCCTAAAGCCCCATCCTTAAGGCCCAAACCCTCCTTTTGAGGGTCCAAACTCTCATTTCTATAGTCCGAACCAATCTTTTACAGCTCTAAGCCTCCGTTGTCGTGCCCAAAGCCGTGGATGAAGGACCAAAGCTTCGTTTCTTGGGGCCGTAAAGGAGCCAAGAGGTTGCCCTCCTTCTCAGGGTCCAAAACATTGTTTTTAGCATCTAGCCCATCATTTTTAGTGCTCGAAGCCTCATTTTTAGGGCCGAAATCCTCATTTTTGGGGGTCCAAACCCAGCTTTTATTACCCTTAGCCTTTTTTTAGGGCCCGCAGTTTCATTTTTAGGATCTAGGCCCTCGTTTTTAGGGCAGAAAAGGGTCCTGCGCTTGCGTCCTAACAAATCCCCGCAAGGCTAGAGGTTTGGGGAAGAGTGGCTGGGAAGGTCCCCGGCGAAAAAGGACCTGGGGGTGTTGGTCGACGGCCGGCTGAAGATGAGCCGGCAGTTGCGCCAGGGGAGGTTTAGGTTGGATATTAGGACAAATTTCTTCACCGAAAGGGTTATCGAGCACGGGAACGGGCTGCCCGGGGAAGCGCTTGAGTCCCCATCCCTGGAGATGCGTAGAGGTGTAGACGTGGCGCTTGGGGGACGTGGTTTAGCGGCGGGCTCGGCGTTCATGGTCGGACTCGATGATCTCAAGGCTCTTTTCCAACCGAAATGATTTTTACGGTGACGGTTGTTAATCGGGGGGCGGACGGGGGCAGAGGAATGGAGGGATCCAGGCCCCAGCAGATCGGCACGAGAGAGGGGGACGCTGTTGCTCGTGGTTGTGCGCGTCCTGTTGTCGGTGTGGTGGCCGTAAAGGCGCTGATGCCTGTTGGAGCTGGTCTGTGGACGGTCGGGGGGGGTCTCCGTCGTCGTTTCCTTGCAGGCAGCGGGATTTCGCACCTCCCGTTTGAGTGATTCCACCTTGTCCGATCTCTCGCTTTGTGGGGCTCTGGGCGCTCCCCACTCCTGCAGAAGCTCCCGGCAGCTCCAGGTTCCTCTCCCGGAGGACGTCTTCTTCCCTGTCCCGCGTGGGACGGCCCTGGCTACGGACCTCACCGACCGCTCCCCATCTCCGCCGTCACCACGCGCCGACGGGTGGAGCCCAAATTGCAACCCTTGCTCTCGAACAGCTACCAAAGCGACGGCGAGCTTTTTTCTCCCCATTCCGAGGGGAAAAAAAGCCCTTTTGGGGTGAAATTCCTCAAGCCTGTTGTTGACATCAGCTTTGGGAGGAGATCCCAAGTGGGAAGATCCTGTTTTATCACAGAGATGCTATGAGGGCGTCAGCTCTGTCCCGGTAAGACACACGTTTCTGTCGGATTGGGGTGAGACGGAGCGGGTTCGTTCCTCGCTAGCAGCGAGATGAATCCGGACATTTATGTAGAAACACGATAAACGCTGATAACCGTACGGATAACGAGAACGAAACCCAAAAGACAGTGGGATATCCCGGGAATCATTTGTGAACGGCGACGGAAAATTTAGCGCTGTTCCTGAAATCGCTTTTCCTCAGGGCGTCGTCGAGCTCCTGGTTCCTCAGGCTGTAGACGACGGGGTTCGCCGCTGGAGGCACCACCGCGTCCAAAACAGCCACCGCCAGACCGAGGGACGGGGAGGAGACGGAGGGGGGGCTTCGGGTAGGCGAACGTGGCGGCGGTGAGAAACAGGGAGACGGCGGCCAGGTGAGGGAGGCAGGTGGCGAAGGCTTTGTGCCGTCCCCGCTCGGGGGGGATCCTCGGCACGGCCCTGAAGATCTGCCCGTAGGACGGCACGATGAACACAAAACGCTCCAAAGCTAAAGAAAAAGTAACGGCGAGAAGCCCAACTTCCCTGAGGGAGGAGCGCGAGCAGGAGAGCTTGAGGATCTGGGGGATTTCGCGGAAGAACTGGTCCAGGGCGTTGCCCTTGCAGAGGGGGATGGAAAATGTATTGAGAGCGTGAAGGAGAGAATTGAGAAACCCACCGGCCCAGGCAGCCGCTGCCGTTTTGAGACAAGTCGTGCTGCCCGGGAGGATCCCGTAGCGCAGGGGTTGGCAGCCGGCACCGTGGCGGTCCTGGGCCACGACGGTGAGAGGAGAAGACTCTGTTGATATCAAAAAGACTAACGGAAAGACGTGGGCGGCACATCCCGCGTAGGAGATGGCCCTGGTGTCCCAGAGGGAACTGGCCGCGGCTTTGGGGAGGGTGGCGGAGATGGAGCCCAGGTCGAGGAGGGAGAGGTTGAGGAGGAAGAAGTACGCGGGGGCGTGGAGGCGGTGGTCGCGGGCTACGGCGGTGATGGTGAGGCCGTCGCCCAGGAGGGCAGCCAGGGAGATGCCCGGGAAGAGCCAGAAGCGGAAGAGCCGCAGCTCCCGCGTGTCCGCGAAGGCCAGGAGGAGGAACCGGGCGATGGAGCTGCCGTTGGACATCTGCTGCCTCTGTGCAAATGGCTTGGACAAGGAGGAAAAGGCAGTGACGAGTGAGGAGAGACTTCTCTGAGCAAAACCTCTTCCACTTCTCAGTGAAACACCCTACACGGCCTCTGTCTTGCCAGGACGTCCTTTGTGGCTTGAGCTCTGGTTTGTGCTGGTTTGGAGCGTAGCGGGGAGCAGGGGACGCGTCGGCGAAGGAGCCAGTCCTGCTGTGCCGCGACAGCTAAATAGGAACCAGGAGCGATCTCAGGGTAAATCTATTCATGATCTCAAAGAGCTTTTCAGCACCGTCCTCCCCGATTCACCCGGCTGCAGAAGCGAGCTGCGCGGGTTTGTGGTGTTTATTTTGTTCCTGTTGCCCCTCTCACACCCGAGGAGTGTATTTCGAAGGCGGACATCCTTGGCGTTTCTGCTACGCTACAAGCGCTATACCGAGGGTTTTGAGAGGCGAAGGGACGGAGCCTTAGTGCAGATGGAGGAGAGCTGGTCTGTCCGTCGGTCTCGCTCCCAGCTCATACCTCTTTGGTCTGGGGGATGATCACACTCAGCTATTCCCCCGAAAGGAAATCGGATACTGCTGGGAACGGGTGAATCCGGTTTCAAAACGCAGGCGATCTCCGCGCTCCCCTCCCTAGCGCAGACCCGTGCTCTTCCGGATGTCCTAGAAATGGGGCGTCCGTAACGGAGGCTCAGCCTTATCCCCGTGCCGTGGACCGCTTTGCCCAGAGCCCCACAGGTTAGAAGGAGGCTCGGTAACCTTGCAGCCGTAGAAATATGTGCGTGGCAGGACCTGCAGGGTCCCAGAGAGCCTGAAACCAAGGGCAGCAGCCCCAGGGAGGGGCGGAGAAACAAGGAGGAATGCCCCAATGCTTCTGCCAAGGGAAGCAAGGTCAGGGAGGGACAGACGGGCACTCGGGAGAGTCTCCTCTGCTGCGGAGGAGGCAGCTCCTGCCCTGGACCCCACGGCCTCGAGGGCAGAGGCTCTGCTGGGTGGGAGAGGAGACCAGGGCGGTAAAGGTGATATTGGTGCTTTTTGTAGGCGAAAGAATGGGTGAAGGGGCTTTATCAGGTTCCTTCCTCCAAAACCGAAGGAGCCGGCACCGTTCCCCACCACCGCCACCACAGTGTGAAACCGAAAACACCTTTACACGAGGTCGCCCCTGCCTTGAGACGCAATTTGAAAAGTCCCCTTGGCAACGTCCCGGTGGTGATCCGGAGCCGTGAGCAGCCCTGACCCACGTGAGCACCCTCTTGACCACGGAATGACCCTGCTCTGCTGGGGATCGCTCCTTCCACCCACAACTTCTCCCCGCAGAGCCGCGGGGAGCTCCCCGGGCAGGCTGAACGTTGAGCCTGGCAGGCGGTAGAGTCCCCGCCCCGACGCGCAGCTCCCCGGGGTGCCGGGATCCCGCGTGGAAGGACGGCCCCGGGCGCACCCCGGCTTCGCACCCGGCTTCGCAACCCCTGCAGCCATCCCCGGGAGAAGGCAGCCACCGCTGAATTTAGGAAGAGTAGATGCAGCTAGGTCTGAAGTACGCTACGTCTTCTTTTCCTCTGTCTTCTCCACCAAGGTCTCTTAGACCTTTGGGACTTCAGGCAGGACTCAAGGAGGAAGAGAACAACCGGCAGTGGAGAAGGATCAAGGCAGGGGCTGCTTAAGCAAGCTCAGGCCTTTCGAGTCCGTTGAGCGGATGGGCTGCATCCAAGGGTGCTGAGAGAGCCAGCCAACGTCACAGCAAGGATATTCCCTGTCGTCCTGGGACGCTCATGGGGACGGGGGGAGGTCCCAGGTGACTTGCAAAGAGCAAGTGCTACACGCCCCTTCCAACAAGGCCGAAAGGATGAGCTGGGGAAGTAAAGGCACTTCGGCGAGGGGTACGCCACAGAGCTTGCCCTTTTGAATCATAGAGTCGTTTAGGTCGGAAAAGACCTTTAAGATCATCAAGGCCAACCGTTGACCCAGCGCCGCCAAGCCCACCGCTAAACCCTGTCCCCAAGCACCGCATCTACGCGTCTTTTAAATACCTCCAGGGATGGTGACTTCCCCGGGCAGCTTGTTCCAGTGCTGGACAACCCTTTCGGTGAAGACGTTTTTCCTGATATCCAATCCCCCCGACGCAACTTGAGGCCGTTTCCTCTTGTCCTATCGCTCGTTACTTGGGAGAAGAGACCGAACCTGAAACCTGGGAACCCGAAAGGGAGAGCGACTTGATTTACCAAGGGTAGATCACGCCTGACCGTCCTCCCGTCTTTCTGTGACGAAAAGGACCGCGTTTCTGGGTGAGAGGAGAGCAGCGGGTGTCGTTTGCCTGGATTTCAGCTGGGCTTTCAACACCATCCCGCCACTATATTCTTGAGTATTCTCGTATCCGAGTAAGGACAGGATAGTCTGGACGGCTGGAGCGGCAAATAGGAAAAAACCTGGTTTGACGGTGGGATTCAGGAGGTCGCGGTGAATGAGTGGTTCTCTGCCTGCAGACCGATAATAGGTGGAGCGCTGGAAGCCTTCATCCTGGGCTCTGTCCCGGTTAACACCTTTGCCGATGACATGGAGGAACTGACGGATCGCACCCTCGTCAGGTTTGCAGATGACGCCAAACTGTGGAAGAGCCAGTCCGCTGCATCAGTGGGCAGGGTGTCGTCTACCTGGACTTCTGTAAGGCCTTGGATACGATATTCTGGCCGCTAAGTTGGAGAGATACGGGTTTGATGGACGAAACGTTAGGTGACTAAGGAAATGGCCGGATGGCCGCGTCCGGAGAGTTGCACTGAACGATTCAATGTCCAAGTGGGAACCAATAACGAGCGGTATCCTTCAAGGTTCCGTACTGGGAGCAAAACGATGTCATATCTTCATCAGTGACGTAGGCGGTGGGGCTTGAGCCGCACCCTCAGCAAGTTCGCGGGTGACACCGAGCCGAGCGGTGTGGTCGGTTTGCTAGAGGGAAGGGACGCGCCACGCAGGGAGACCTGGACAGGCCGGAGGAGTGGGCGCACGTGAACCTCGTGAGGTTCAACAAGGCCAAGCGTAAGGTCCTGCAATCCCCGATATCAATACAGACCGGGGAATGAACCCGGCGGAGGAGGACTCGGGGGATACCGCTGGCTGAAAAATTGGACGTGAGCCAGCGACGTGCGTATCCTGGGCCGCGTCAAGAGAAATGTGGCCAGCAGGTCGAGGGAGGTGATTCTTCTCTGCTCCTCCGCTCTCCTGAGACCCCACCGGGAGGACTGCATCCGGCCGCGGGGTCCTCGGTACAAGACAGACGTGGATCTGTTAGAGCGGGTTGAGAGGAGGGCCGTGAAAATAATCCGAGGGCTGGAACTTCTCTGCTGTTGAGAAAGGCGCAGAGAGTTGAGGTTGTTCAGCCTGGAGAAGAGACGGCTCCGGGGAGACCTTCTTGTGGCCTGCCAGTACATAAAGGGGGCTGGTAAGGGAAATTCCGGAGAGGGGCTTTTTAGTAGGGCCTGTAGCGACAGGACAAGGGGCGACGGTTTTAAAACTGAAAGAGGGTAGGTTTAGATTGGACGTAAGGAAGAAATTTGTCATGCCGGGAGCGGTGAGACACTGGAAGAGGTTGCCCGGAGAAATCGTGGATGTCCCGTCACTGGAAGCGCTCAAGGGGCTTTGAACAACCTGATATAGTGGAAGACGTCCCCGCCCATGGCAGGCGGGTTGGACGAGATGCCTCCCAACCCAAACCGTCCTGTGATTCTTGACTAAAGGGTGGGGGAGAGAAGGACCGGCAGAGCCTTAAGAGCTCACAAGTGGAGACGCCAGCGCGATACCCTTCCTATTCAAGCAGTGCCTTGCGTCTGCTGGATAGAGATGGGACGGAGCTGGCCTCCCTGCAGGACTGGCGCTTTCACGCGCGCACCGAATCAATCTGAGATGCCGCCTCGGCTGTCCGTCACGCGCTCGCTCGGAGTGGACGCGGCTTTCCTGTCGGCCCTGTGCTGTCCCTGCCAGCCACGTGCAGCAGCGGTGGGGAGCCTTGGCATCTCCCGTAGCGCTACGGGCCTGTATTTGGCCATCGAATGAGCAGCTGCTCTGAATTAGGTCGGACGACGCGTGAGAGACAACTGTTGTTAGAGAAAACGGACAGCCGGTAGGTACAGCTAACGGGGAGGAGAAAGAGAGAGAGTCGTCTCCTGGTGGCACGTGGCTCTGGTCAGCGGAACACCTCTACAGCCTGTTCTGAGCATACGAAGTAGGGTCAGGTGGGGTTGTCCAAAATATGGGCATCTGCTGTCATTTTTTATGGGCATCCGCTGTCATTTCGCTTGTCCAAAGGAATTCCCCAACGGGCTCCAGGACGATATCCCCAGCTGCTGCCTCTTCTCCCAGACTTGGTCCGTTAGAGGTTGCAGTCGCCTTCGCGTATTTTGGACCATCTCTGACATCTCCAACGCCCCGGGGAAGTCTGGGGGGAGCGCAGGGTGGGCTGAGGGGCAGAGAAAGCGCTGCCTTGGGCTGGTCCTCTGCTGCTGAGCTGGGGCCGGCTCCTGGGATGGAGGGAGCTCACGGCAAACGGGCAGCGCCGCAGAGAGACAGCTCTGCCGGGGAGCAGCTCCCCTGCAAAGCGCGGCGGGGCTGAGGGCGCTGCCCGCAGGCACCCAGGGGAGAAGAGCGAAGCGGAGAGAGGTTAAAGGCAGTCCGGGGTGGGAGGATGCTGCGAGCTCACTTGGGGAGAAATCTTCGCAGCCCGTGAGGCTGTAAGTCTCTGGCTGCAGGGCAATGCAGCTGCGATTCCTGGAGGGATCTCCGAAAGCCGGCACATCCCAGGGTTTACAGGGTCTGTAAGTACAACTCTGAGAGTTCCCCAAGCGCGGCGGCGAAGGACGTGCTTTAGAGCAGGGGTTGCCTGCTGCGCTGGTAGAGGCACAGGGCACGGTGGCTGCCTTCTCCCGGGGATGGCTGCAGGGGTNACTCTACCGCCTGCCAGGCTCAGCGCTCAGCCTGCCCGGGGAGCTCCCCGCGGCTCTGCGGGGAGAAGTTGTGGGTGGAAGGAGCGATCCCCAGCAGAGCAGGGTCATTCCGTGGTCAAGAGGGTGCTCACGTGGGTCAGGGCTGCTCACGGCTCCGGATCACCACCGGGATATTTTCCAGGAGATATTTCAAGGGGAAGGTTGAGGTGGGGGTTACGGGAAAGTTAAGGAGCTTTCCTGAGTCTGTGTTTTCAGTTGTCTGCTCTTGGGGTTTGGGGGTGGCGAAATGGAAAACGAGCTCTCAAAGTTGAACAAGTCACTGAGACTCCTGAGCTGTAAATTTGTGTCGTCGGGAAACGCGGCAAGAGCCTCCTAAAGTGCCTTCAGCCGCACCTCTGCCCGTGGAAAGCATCGGAATCATCTTTGCTGGACGGAGTCAGGGTGTTTCTGACCTGCTCTTTTCCGCCTGCAAACGGGAACACGCTCCCAGGCAGTGCCCTGCGAACACGAAGGTTTCCGTGGAGCGCAGGTGTATGCACGGAGGTCGGGAAGGGGTCTGTGAGCAGCGACAGAGACGTGGCACGGGGAAACACTTCCCAGGGGGAGAATCTCCAGGCAGCAGGGATACGATCTGGGAATGAGAAGAAACTGCAACCAGCCGCGTTGTGGGAGGGAGAATTCAGAAAACTCTGTATCATCCCCTCCGATGCAGAGCCCGGCGATGTTGGTGTCGGGGAGGCGGCGCGCGCGGCTGGGGAAGGGTAACGCTGTCCGGAGCGCCCGCCCGCCTCCGCCCTTGCCTCTCGCAGCCAGACCCTCCCTTGTTTCACCACTTGTCTGTGTTATTGCTCCTGTTATCCTGTTCCCGTTGTCGGGCTCCCCGGGGATGGGATTTTCAGCTGCGGAGTCAAACACCGATCTTACGGGTTGTTTCATGCAGGTGTGGCCGTGGAAAGACATTTCCCAACTTGCCTCCAAACCGTGGGGCTGCGGGCAACGCAGTTTTTGTGGTGCTGGGGAATGAGCTGATGTTCCCTTAATGAGATGCCATCGTTAGGACACTCGGCTATCTATGTGAAACGGCTTTTATTTTGCTCGGAGAAGGGCGTGCTAACGTGTCACTGTCTTTTTTTTCCTTGGACGGTGCCCCCGTGCCCAGAGACAACGTCCAACGGCAGCTCCATCGCCCGGTTCCTCCTCC
>WAAD01038746.1:4923-17306 GCA_013389945.1 Fregata magnificens
AGGTCCGCGGGTGAGCCCCGGCCCCCCTCCCCGTGGTTCGGCGGCGGCCGGAGCGAGGGCACCGCGGGCGGCAGGAGCGCTTGTTTACAGCCGGGGAGGCTGCGCGCCTCGCTTCTGGCTACTGCGGTTGTAGGCGGGGAAGTAGCGGTCTGTCACCGCGCAGCAGCTGGGCAAAGCTCAGTAAGCAGCTGGCCCCGGCCGCGCTTACTACAGGTGGTAGGGGGACCGCAGGGCGACGTTGCTTACAGAGAAAGGCTTTAACACCACGTGTGGAAGTTTCCGAGTAGTCTGTGGGTCTCTTGCCTTAATACGGGTTTTCACGTCCTGAGCTGTGAAGTGGAATTCCTTGTCTCAGCTGGGGTTTTTAGGAGGAAGGGGCGTCCCTAAGCGAGTTACCTGGATCTGGCCCCCCGGGTGAAGTTCTGGGTGAGACTGGGCATGACTGAACCGAGCGACTCTTCTCACGACTTGACTATGCTGGAAATGCGTTTTAAAAGAATATGTTGTCAAAGCTCTTAATGTAGTTCCTGCTGGCAGCCCGCTTGCCCAGTCTTATTGTCCCAAAGTTTTTGTAGTTAGATTAGTACG
Organism: Fregata magnificens; assembly: GCA_013389945.1. Taxonomy (NCBI): domain Eukaryota; kingdom Metazoa; phylum Chordata; class Aves; order Suliformes; family Fregatidae; genus Fregata; species Fregata magnificens. Next base: position 5,512 of record WAAD01038746.1, read on the forward strand.
TAAGAGTAGTTTGAATCAGACCGTGGATCCTTTCTGTGCAGATCTTTGGCTTGAGCAGATTGCAAGGCTCTCGAGTTCTTGCTTCTGATAGTGTCAGCTTTATTTACCTAATTCTGATCCCATTTAATATTTGCCTTGTAATATTTAAGTGACTATGTAGAGATAAAACAAATTCTGCTCTGATAGCTTATTACGTGCCTCTTGTGTGGGAAAGAAGCGTAGCAAGTGAGTGGTTAATACCCTCGTCTAGGACCAAGGAGAGCATGCGTTTCGTTTTCTCCTTTACCACAGACTTTTGATTATAAGCTTGAGCCAAGCTCCTGCCACAACCAATAGTTTGTTGATTTGGGTCTAAACTCTGTTGATACTGTTAAATCAGAAATAAAATATGGTGTTTTAAGGATCAAGGTAAAAGAACTCAAATGGGTTGGCCTGAATGAGCATATCTTGAGTAACTTGCCCACAAATGATTTGTACATACCTAATTGATTACATCACAAATCTGACCTTGCTGCTCTGCACTTATAAACAAACAAACAAAAAAGTTCGTGCTTAAGTTGAAATGTTGATGTTAAGTCATGAAAATGTCAGTAAATTCAGACTCCACTTGATGCTTCAGACTCATCCAAACTATTTTGGTGGTGTCCTTATGTGTTCTGGGACAGAGTAGAAAAGCCAGTTACTGAAATTAATCATTGTCTTCTCTTGTGATGCTCTCAACATGAGTGACAGATGCTGCATTAAGCATATTGGATTCAACCAAAACATACTTGTGTACCCAGTATATTTTGCAGGAGACTTAATCATTACTAACAGATGGCTCTTCTCGAAGAATGGCTTCTTTTAGTTCAAGTTGTTGGAAAAGACAAAAAAGATTGAATTCAAGAAGTCACAGTAATGAGAGACAACCTCATCCTGAAAGTTAATATGTGAAAATGATAAATGAAGAATGCATTAATATTACAGAGAGGCTATTACGTTAAGGGGAGTTGTGCTCAACCCCATGGAGATCACGTGCTGGCTTCCAACTAGTGCTTTGAAATTAAGTAACTGGGTAATAACTTGAAGATCAAGGAAGCGCCATAAAAGCATTCTGTGTAAAACAGAAATGATTTGATTTGTTGGGGAGATCTAGCAGGATATAGAAGCCAGGTTGTACATGAGACTCATCTGAGTCCCCTGCAGCAGGTAGAAAGCTCAGATAGTTTGGGGTTTTTTGTGGGGTTTTTTGGGGTTTTTTTTCTTTTTTTGATCAGCCTGTGAAGTGAAATGTTGAACTTGTATTGGACAGTTCTATGAAGTTAAAAAAATCCTGAAGTAAAAGGACTCTGAGCCTTGTAATGATGAGCCTCCAGATGAGATGTATCTCATCTAGAAAGTTAGCTTAAAGCTGGAATTGGCTTTTTTTACTCCCTGGTCTCCCCCTGTGCCCCCCTGTCCCCCAAGCTGGAAAATGTCAGACCAATAAATGTGAAGCTGGTATGGCAAGGTTAGCATCCATAAATGAAGGGAGGGGAAAAAATAAGCTATTCATATGGCGTTGGCACTTGGTATCCCCACAGGGGCTTCATGGTGGTTTAAAAAAAAAAAAGGACTAATGGCTGTGTTAAGGCGGGGACAAAATTGACACATGTGATGTTTGTTAAGGTTTATGAGGGTGGAAAGAATTGTGCCAGTAGTTGGATCTAAAACTGCAGTTATACCACTGTATTCACAACAGATAACCAGAAATCTGCATTTTAAGATGGTCATGCTTTCTGAGAGATTGCTTTTGGTAAAATGTCATGTTTGAATGTTCTGCAGAAGACTTAGTAAGGACGAAGAGGCTTTTAGGTAGATAAGAGGAATGGCCCAAATGTTGCCATTCTGCAAACCTGTCAGTGTATCTGCTGGCTTAAATAAGATACGTATACACCATCCCAATGACCCCTTAGTATTTAGAACAGGAAGCCCTCCTGCAGATCTGGGGAAATATTTGAACCTCTGGCAAATTTGAACCTTTGCCATCTCGAACATGAGCATGGCAATAACCTTACAGTTACGGTACTTCCTCTTTTGTTAAAATCGTGCCTCTCTGGCGACTCAGACATTAAAAGTAAGAAATCCTGGCATGATAGTCCTAAACAATACAAATTGCTAAGAATATTTGGGCAGTCGGAGCAGCAAGACTCTTTCACTTAAATTTGTCCAGGGGACTAGAAACAAAGCTCAACCTCAGCTGTCGTGCAGCCAGCGCTCCAGGATGCAACTTGTTCAGCTTGCTTCTGGAAAAAGTAGTGTGCGCCTGAAAATGGCAGTTCTGTAGCTTGCATTCATTAATAATTTCCTATCGAGTGAGCTGTTAGGCCTGTAGTAATCTTCACATGACATATCATCTTCTGTTTGGAGGTTTGCACTGTGGTGTTGTGGAATATGCAAGCTGACGGCTCTCCAGTCATGCCATTCTCTGGTGTCTGTTCATTAATATGGGGCCTGCTTGGTCTCCTACTACAAGGTGCTCTAGCTTCTCTTGTGTTTTAGGCAGAGTTAAATTGCTATCTACAGGCACCTGAGGTTCACCTCTGCTGTTTTCTCCTCCACGATTGCGATATATTAGCACTGGCAACATAGCATAATGCAGCGCTGAGGTAGCTCTTGCCGTATCCTTTGTATCCACTCTATATCTGGATAACTGCACTTCAGGCCATCTATTCACATGGCATGTTGCCAAGTCAGTCTGGTTAGGCTTGTCAAGGATACTAATGCCAAGCAGCAAGGAATTTGGAATAATGAATCCAGTCTGCATAACACCAGATGCAATATGTGGCTTTTATTACAAATTTATTCTGTTTCATTTGCTTAACCTTTATGTTGCTACTTCTGCTCATGCCAAAAACCAGAGTCCCTGAACATGGAAGAACTCAAAATTCAATCACTTGGAAACTGCCGCTCAAATGAATTGTGATACAGTAAGCATGTCAGGAAAAAGAAGCAAAACACTTGGATGATCAGTATCTTCTGGGAATGTCGGGTCTTCAGATGACTGAATCATGAAATGCCAGAAAATAACACAGCCGGATTAGAGCGTGATATTAGTTACTTTATTGGCACTTGGCCAAGCAATCTGCTCAAACTCACTACCTGAAGATTCCCCTAAGAAAATGTGTGTACTGTGACGGATGTTGATTTCTAATACTTTTGTTTCTTTCATCCTTTCATCAGCTTTTGTCTGCATTTTTAAAATCAGTTTGTCTTGCTGAACAAATGGCTTGATCCTCAGTTGGGAATTGGCTAGAGGTGTCAAGAAGCAGGAATAAGGCCGCAGGAGACTGCATAAGGAGGTAGTAATTGGACTGTGTAGGGAATGTTTTTGCTGTACTATTTGGTGTGCCCTCTCATAAGGGTAGTGCTTTATTCTGATCTTAAATTTTACTCACTTAGCTGTTGGACTGAGCTATGGCTACAGAATTGATCGGAGGGAAGAAGTGTTTTGCACAGACTTTAGCACCACTTAAAATTTTGGGAAATGTCCAAACATTAGAGAGCCAGGGAGAATCTGCCTCCTCTGGTGGATGCGGGGGGGGAACATTGTCACCAAGGACAATGAAAAGGCTGAGGTACTTAATGCCTTCTTTGCCTCAGTCTTTAATAGTAAGACCAGTTATCCCCAGGGTATTCAGCCCCCTGAGGTGGAAGACAGGGACCGAGAGCAGAATAAACCCCCCACAGTCCAGGAGGAAGCGGTCAGCGACCTGCTGCGCCACCTGGACACTCACAAGTCTATGGGGCCGGATGGGATCCACCCGAGAGTGCTGAGGGAGCTGGCGGAGGAGCTTGCCAAGCTGCTCTCCATCATTTATCAGCGGTCCTGGTCCACGGGGGAGATCCCGGATGACTGGAAGCTAGCCAATGTGACGCCCATCTACAAGAAGGGCCGGAAGGAGGAGCCGGGGAACTACAGGCCAGTCAGCCTGACCTCGGTGCCCGGGAAGATCATGGAGCGGCTCATCTTGAGTGAGCTCACCGGGCAGGTGCGGGACAACCAGGGGATCAGGCCCAGCCAGCATGGCTTCATGAAAGGCAGGTCCTGCCTGACCAACCTGATCTCCTTCTATGACCGGGTGACCCGCCTAGTAGATGAGGGCAAGGCTGTGGATGTTGTCTACCTGGACTTTAGTAAGGCCTTTGACACGGTCTCCCACGGCATTCTCCTGGAGAAGTTGGCAGCTCACGGCTTGGATGGGCGTACACTTTGCTGGGTAAGAAACTGGCTGGATGGCCGAGCCCAGAGAGTGGTGGTGAATGGAGTGAAATCCAGTTGGCGGCCGGTCACGAGCGGTGTTCCCCAGGGCTCCGTTCTGGGGCCGGTTTTGTTTAACGTCTTCATCAATGATCTGGATGAGGGGATCGAGTGCACCCTCAGCAAGTCTGCAAATGATACCAAGCTGGGCGGGAGTGTCGATCTGCTTGAGGGAAGGAAGGCCCTGCAGAGGGATCTGGACAGGCTGGATCGATGGGCCGAGGCCAACTGTATGAGGTTTAACAAGGCCAAGTGCCGGGTCCTGCACTTTGGTCACAACAACCCCATGCAACGCTACAGGCTTGGGGAAGAGTGGCTGGAAAGCTGCCCGGCGGAAAAGGACCTGGGGGGGCTGGTTGACAGCCGGCTGAACATGAGCCGGCAGTGTGCCCAGGTGGCCAAGAAGGCCAATGGCATCCTGGCTTGTGTCAGGAATAGTGTGACCAGCAGGAGTAGTTCTTTTTCAAGTTAGCTCAGTTACTGTTTACCTAGTATTAGTTGATGTATATGCAGTTATAACAAGGTTTTGAATTGATTCATTGTTTCTAGGCATTCTTGGCTACGAAATTTCAAGAGCTTAAAAGAGATTGGAAATGAAAATGGCTTTGAGATTTCCCTGGTTCCTGCCAGTATAGAGCTGTTTAGTCAGGAGGAGGAGGGGGAGTCGCTCTAGGGCAGATGCTGTCTATGATCAGCCCTGGACACTTGCAGTTGTAGAGCAGTGTAGAAACCTGAGCAATAGATAAAAGAAGAAATACTTGCTGCTCTAGCAGCTGAGATACATTTTAAAGCCAATGCAGTATCTGCCCTGCTCCCCCCGCCCCCAACAATTAGGACTCTACTTTAGGGAAGCTTGGGGGGGGGGGTGTCCCCCTTAACCGAATTATTCTATGTTGAATGCAGCTGAACTAAAACTTGTATAAAGAATCAGAACATGCAGCTACTTGAACAAAGGTCATTAACTTCACATATTGGCCAGAATGTTTAATAAATGGAGGTTACTTGTTTCTTTCTGGACCTAAACCTTTCTTTACTGCACAAATCAGCTGCGGCTTATTTTAAGGGCACTAACTTGTCTGTTTTTTCATGACTTACAAATTGACTCGCATACAGCAAAAATATGCTTTGGATCCGGGGGAGGGGGCAGGAATGTATGTCTTCTGTAGTACATGAAGGCAAACACTAATTTCATGTAAAATGAAAGGGAAATGACAGCTATGCTTTCCTGCAACTTTATCACGAGCGTCTGGGCTGGGTTTGAAAAACAACTTTTTAAAAGTCTTGCAACTGTTTTATAATTGATTGCTCTGTTGAATACATTTTAACTCTTCTTTCTTTCTCCTTTCATCAGAAAAATGAGTGGTGGGTTGGCACCAAGCAAAAGCACAGTGTATGTGTCCAATTTACCCTTTGCTTTGACAAACAACGATCTATACAGGGTAAGTTTTTAAGAGCTGCATTGTGCAGATTAAACTTGTTGACAACAATTTTGAGTGTAAATATAACGGTGTTATGTATCTCTTACTTAGAAAAGTTTGTCTTGATAAATTTATTACTAATGGCATGCAGTTGTCTATTGTTAAATGTTTTTATTTTGTTTCATATTTCAGATATTTTCGAAGTATGGGAAAGTTGTCAAGTAAGTGACCTGATATGGCCTGCTATTTTTGTAGCTTTCATTTTAAATATTTAATGTCTTTACTTCACTTGAAAGTCTTGTGCTTTTTATACTTTAAGTATGAATGTGAAACTGTATTGAAGTCCTGTTCATTTTTAATAAAGTATAAATTTAATTTAACAACTGGAAGTTCTTGGAGTTCCACGCATAATGTAAGAATATTTGTGTTGGGGACAGGTTTTGCTAACCACTTCTTAAGAGCAAGCAGAATGTTGTTATATACCAATGGTCTTTTTTCTGAAATTCTTGAAACAATATTCTTCCAGTAAGTGTTGTTCCCCTTCCCTTGAACATCGCCTGGGACACAAGTGGATAAGTGTTAAAGTGGGAGCTTCTACTTATGTGAACTAGATGTCACAATTCCCACAAACAGTTCATGCAAACTTTTTGAAGTCTCAGGAGTGTGTTTCAGGTGACAAATAGCAGGAAAAGCCAGACTACAGTTTTAGAAAAGCATATTTTTTAAATTGACTGAGAGGAAAACCCTTATGTAGGGCTCTGGCAGACATGCAGTGACCAACGAAACTGGGCACCTGCAGTCTCTATTGTTTCCAGGGTAGGGTGTCTGTTTTAGTTGATTGCTGAACTACCGATTTAGAGAAATCCTGAGCAAAGGTTGTAGTACCCCTGGTGTTTAATAACTATTGAAGGGCCTGTTCTCCCTAAATTTGAGACTTCTGACCTGCCTGCTATCATTTGGTAATGTACGTATACAGTGCGTGCTTGGGGGTAGGGGTCTCCTACTGTCTTGGCTTTTGAACTTGTTCGATAGGAGGATGAGAATTGTATGACGTATTGGCTGTATGATACATTGCTTATTTTAAAGGTGTCATAGCAGCATTCCCTCTTTTTTTCCTTTATTAATAGTTTCTAGTGTTTTATTTGCTTTTTTTGACTGTCCTAGACAGCAGAAATGGTGTTTTCAGATGCCCATGCAGAAGAAATCCTGCGCTGTGTCCTGTGTGAAAGTAGCTAATTTAGAACTTGCAATTCTATCTGCATAGTTTTCCCCCACCTGTATCACTTACTGATACCTAATTTTTCCTGACATTTTGTCTAGTCACTGCCAGAAGTTAAACCGAATGCAAAGAGTCACAGAATACCATGTGTAAAATACTACCATGATTTTTTTTTTTGTATCTAGCAAAATTTGTTTCCTGTTCACCCCTTTGCAAGCTGACCTGAGTATAAACAGTGCAGATACTGTAGGATTCTACTAGTATTCCCATTTCACTGTGAAACTAAGGCTAACAGTATCAGTTTTCCTATTTGTAACTAGTTATTAATTCCCAAGAAAAATCTTTTCAAATATTAGCTTGATTTCTGTAGACTCTTTGTTCAGGGACTTTAAAATACTTTGCAGAAAGTTTTGTGATATCATCTAGGTCAGCTTTAACTTAATTAAATAAGCTTTAATAGACTTCTTTTTGAAATGTGTCTTGACTCAGCAAAATCATGCTGACTTTTCTTCCGTAGTGCATTTCTCACCCCAGTATATCCTGACTATTATGATTTCAGCTCAGTTTGTTCTCTATCAGGTGAGAAATCAGGCTTTCTAAGGCTCCAGGAAGTTGCTGACTTTTTAAAGATTTGTCACACTTGTTTCTTTCTATGTTTGTGTTATTAACTGATAGGTTCAATATCCCAATTAGAAGCCTGACAGTCATATTAGGGTTCCATTGGAACTCTTGGAAGGGTAACTTGGCAAAAGAACTAATAGAATTGTTCTAAAGTCAGTTTTATTGACACTTCAACTCAGTGCATTCAGTTGGACGCATCCTTGCCCAAGAGGCTTTGGTAGAAGAACTCTTCTAAGCTCTATCTTTCTGTGCATGTATTTGGGGGAAAACTGAGCTTTCTTTACTGAGCTTTTATTTTATACACTTTTTACTATGTAGGTGATCTTTTACTTATATGGGTTCTCTGGTAGGCCTTCTGCATTCAAGTGGGGTTTGTTTGGTTTTGTTTGGTTTTTTTTAATGTCCCATTACCTCTTACAATTTTGGCTTACCTTATGGGTGAACCTTGTTCTGCCCGTGGTGGACACAGGGAGGAGTTTATTCCCTACTTTTTAACGTGTACTTTTATGTACATGCAGACTGGCATACTGCTTCCCACTGGGGTTTTTTTGGTTTGATTTTTTTTTTTTTTTTAAATAGAGCTAGAAACAATTGATGTTAAGATTGAAAGAATTGAGGTTGTGTGGGTTCCCCCCCCTTTTGCCTCTTGTAATTCTTTTACTTTGTCTGTTGTTTTTACTGTGTCTAAATCTTTCTTGAATTTCTCGATGTGCTACTGGAGCTGTTGATTCCAATGCTAGACTGAAGATTTAACTTTGTATGTCATGTAAAACAACACATGCATCCATGACCTGCTTGGATTCCAGTTGGAGATATTTGTCAAACGATACTGCACATACTTATCGTTTCCTATCATGAACCTGTTTAGCTGGTTAGTCCTACAGAAACATAGAATTCTCAGTTTGGATGCAGTTCAATATACTGTGTTTTTCAGCAATGATAGCAATGGTCAAGATTATTCCTGAATTTTAATTTCACCTCCAGTATGTGTAGTTCCCTTCAGTTACGTTGTCTGCAAATCTAAAGAGTGTGTTCTCTGTTCAAGTCATCCAAGGCAATAAAGAACAATACTGGACCCAGAAAGACCCCATGTACTTTTTTTTTTAAATCATCTCTGCTCTACCTGTAAGCATATGGCCAGGTTAGCTGTTCCTTTGAATTTCTGTTTAGTGAGCCTTTCTGTTGTTAAATATACTTTTTGCTTTATAGCAAAGCTAAGATCGCACTGAGATCTTTAAGGAAAAAATGTCTCTGAAGTAATTTTAGTGTATCAATAATGTGGTTATATGTTTTCAGAGTTACTATTATGAAAGACAAAGACACAAGGAAGAGCAAAGGAGTTGCCTTTATTTTGTTTTTGGATAAAGAATCTGCACAAAACTGTTCTCGGGCACTTAATAACAAACAGGTAAATTGTGGAAAGTTGTTACGGCAGGAGCGTTGGGTTTACAGTGCCAAAATATTTACCTTTTTTCCAATTTGCTGTAGTTGTTTGGAAGAGTAATAAAAGCAAGTATTGCCATTGATAATGGAAGAGCAGCAGAGTTCATTCGCAGGCGCAACTACTTTGATAAGTCTAAGTGTTACGAATGTGGGGTGAGTAAAACCAGAAATGAACTAATATATTCCATCTTTTGAGTCTTAGCTTGTTTCTTCAGTTTGGCCATTGCTAATCCTGTCCATGCTGTTAAATTAAGTTTTTCTGTTGATATTATCAACGTGCATAGCAGTTGTACCATTTTCAAGAATGATAGTACTCCTTTTGTCTTTTTGGGGGGATTTTGGGGGTGTACGTATAATTGCTGCTTAACATGCTGATGAGCAGACAGATTTGAGTATCAGTATAATGCTGTTTGAGAAGGAAAACCTCCTAATCTTTGCTTTAAAATACCTGCTTTTGCTATATCTTTGTTTATGATATAGTTGGCAGCAAAATAAATATTGGAAATAACTGTTTTTAAACAGAAGCAGCATGTTTTAAGTTGTAGGCAAGTCCTCACTTTTCCTGAACATAATAACGTAGGAGACTGAGATTTGGATAGTATTTAATGTCAAATACAAACTTGATTTATATTCGTAACACTTTTTAGAGCAAAAATGTTGACTCACTCCTGTTTCTTAAACTGTTAATGCTGAGGTTTATATCTTGACTTGAACATAAACAGTGCTGCAGTGTATTCAGCTATTGCAGCAGCCAAAGAAAATCTACTTTGCTCATAGCTTGTTCTTAATTTGCAGTTAAACATGCATATCACCACCAATCTCTTCGTTTCCACGGCAAACTTATAGAGAAGAGTTTGTCTTCTGTGTGCTAATTCAGCATTCCATTTATCTTACTAATTGCTTCCATTTTTTTCCCCATGAACTCTCTTACATTAACTTTCCTCATGATATGTTTCAACATATAGTTGTTTGTAATGGTTTCTGTTAAGCAATATTTCTTTTTCTCCAAGGAAGCAGGACATTTAAGTTACGCTTGTCCTAAAAATATGCTAGGAGAGCGGGAGCCACCAAAAAAAAAAGAAAAGAAGAAGAGGAAGAAAATAGTTGAGCCAGAAGAAATGTATGTATATTTATTTACATGTTACTACTCCTTTTAGGAAGCTTTTTCATACTGAATGCTTAAAATATTTTTTTCTCTCTGCACAATGAAGTGAGGAGGAAGAAGAAAGCGAAGAGGAAGGAGAAGACCCTGCTCTAGATAGCCTCAGCCAAGCCATAGCTTTTCAGGTACAAAATTGAAGCATTGCATATTTATTAGTTACTATTATTTAAATGCAACTCTACTTCCTTTTTTAGCTGCTTTTCAAAAGCTCTGAGATACACCCATAGGTCTCTCCGCTCTGTAGCACTCAGGGCACTCTTGCCTGGCAGTGGTTGGTGACTAGTTGGTTTCTTCATATTGCAGGCATGTTCAGTCAGGTTTTTTTTGTTTGGTTGGTTGGTTTTTTGGTTTGGTTTTTTGAGGGGGGCTTTTTACTGTTTCACTATTGCTGTGCTTGTGCATTGCAATTTTTTCTTTCCTTCAAGCTCTTTTACTGCTTAGTTTCCTGTCATCTCTGGTGTGATGCTGTAGTTTTTGGTCCACAAAGCCCTCTTTATTCTGCGAACTGAGCAGCCAGAAAAAGAGTCATATGTAAATGACCAGGTACATCCTCTGCCCTCACTCACTAGAATATCGTTGAACAACATCTATTTCTGGAACTCTTCCTTTGCCTAATACAGTCCATCGCGGTGTCTAATAGACCTCTTCTCTCAAAAAATATTTAATGCATTTTTTTGTTATGTAGATAGATAGTCTGACAGCTGTATTACTATCTTCTTTAATACTTCTTTACAGGGTTTTGCTTCACTACACAGAGCAAGCCTGACCTGATGTTCAAATTTCGTGGCTCCCTAGTCCTCAGCTGTTCCCTGTGCACCTGTCCCCTCAAAAACATCCTCAAGAGTTTTTACGATAACTTTACCCTGAATATGACTGTAATGAGTGCAAAACATGATGTAGTCCAAAAAAATGATGCAAATACGCACAATCATCTCCCTCCACCCTAGAAAACTCCACAATTGGAAGTAAAACCTATGAATGTAAACAAGCCGGGAAACATTCCCATTTCTCTCGCCGTCCAAAGATTTTAACTGGGATAGTGTATTTCCCAGTAAAAATAGGAAGCTTCTGTTTAAACCTTTAGTTGAATAACCTTTACATCCCTGAAGACATTCATTCCCCGAATGAATGACTGCAAAAGACAACAGATAGAGCTGTTAGTGGAACAAAGCTGATTCAATAATGTCAATTTAAAACGCAATGCATTCTTTGCTTCAGATCTCAGCTGCTCTATAGTTTTGTAAGTTTGCCATGGGCAAAGTTCCTGTCTTTGAAAATAGAGGGTACTCCATGTGGCCTGCATTGTTGCAGAAGACTTACTGTTTGCATGTGAGAACTACTTTCAGAAATGTTTTCTAGTGCATTCATCGCACAGTTTATCTGGAAATTGAGATAAACCCTTTGAATTCTTTAACTTATTAAATAATTCAATGCATATTAATAATGAGCATTATTATTTGTAATGCATCTTAATTTTTCTTAATCCTAGCTAATACTTTTCCTTCTTTCATTGTAGCAAGCCAAAATTGAGGAAGAACAACAAAGATGGACGCAGACTGCAGGGGAATCTTCGATTTCAGATGATTCAAAACGTCCACGGATTAAGAAAAGTGCTTATTTCAGTGATGAGGAAGAACTTAGCGATTGAAATAA
>WAAD01038750.1:0-41518 GCA_013389945.1 Fregata magnificens
AGGTCTGTGGTCTAAGGTCCCAGTTTTCCTCTGCCATAAAAGTAGTGACAGAATTTTTGTTGTTAAATGCTTCACTGAGCCTCTTCCAGCTAAAACCCTAAAGAAAATATTAATAAATTAAGACTCGCTATAACTCTGAGATGAAGAACTACTGTTATTACCATTTTACAGCTGAGAACAGTATAGTACAGATGTGATGTACCCAAAAATGCAAACACAGCATATGGAGAAGCAGGGCTGAAATGTGGCTCACTTGAGACCTAGTATTTTAAACAGACTTAAAATATAAATATTGCTGATTACACTGAATAGCATAGTTGTAGCATTTCTTGCATTTCCTAATTTTCAAATGGTAACTCTTTGAACAACTCCTCTGGAATGTCTGATTTATGTTTATTATTTTTAATTAATTGATAATGAAATAATAATTCTAGTAAATAACTAAATTATTATGTAGGAATGCTGTTTCCTTTCCCTTGTCATTGTATATTTTAATCCCTTCAATATTAGGGGGAACTAAGGAGGAAAAAAAATTGAAATCCTTCCTGACTAAATTTGAAACATGGTTTTAATGCAAGAAAAAACCTCCAGAAAACAATTGTTAGTTCAGAAAATTCAAAATAAATTATTTCATTGAGCTAATTAACTGTCAATAGTGTTGGTTTTTTAGTTATAAAAAATATAATCTATTAAATCCCCATGTCCTACACTATTAAAAAAGTTCAGTTGTAAATTAATCTTTTCCTGTCTGAGTCTCTAGTTCAAATCTGGCTGAAATCAACAAACACTAAACTCATTATTATAATTGTTAGAGCCTTGATAAAATGAAAGTGTATCATCAGTCTGCTTTCCAGTTTACACATTTCTAAACTGTGAGATCTACAACTTAGATAAGCGTTTGCTGGGATTATAAAAGCAAATAAATGGGGAACGGACTTAGAGTCTGAATCTCTTCAATCCACATTATTTTCTACCTCTCAGGGATGTAATTATAGGGAAGTTTATACTGCTGGTCCTCACACCATATTTGTTTCTTGGGTATAGAGGTTACACCAGTTTCCAGCACTGTCAGTTTGACAAATGTTCACTCTATGCCCACAGTCCTGACTACTTTTTTGCTTTCAGCAGCTGCACAGATCCCTACCAATTCGCAGCTGCACTATATTCCTTCAAGAGTTCATCAACCTCTTGAAAAACAAATCATGCCTGACCTTCTGTGCTTATCCAGATGTATTTACATAATGTTGAAATTCTGTATATAGTTATGACTGTGTGTCTATATTTACCAAGATGACAGCTCTGTGTTAGTTACATAGATCTTAACTTTCCCCAGCTTTTGTTTGTTTATATTCTTCCCATACTCCATGCTGGGCTAAAATTCAAAAGAACAGTAGTAGAGATATCACAATTGACAGAAATAATTCTCTGTAGACTGAAATAATTTTCTATTCAAATACAGTCACTCCAGACAAAGCCAAGCTGATCATGTAGTAAGTCCCAGACAGAAGACTGTTGGTGTTTCGCTGATTTAGGTCTGCTCTATATATGTGTCATGAGACTGTAGATACAGTTTCACACATTGCATATAACCTAGTGCCATGACACCTAAATGTTCTCTCTCCTCTGAAGAAGGCCACCTTTCATCTCAGGCTCTGTCTCATAATTTTTCTCACTATTGCTCTTTATCACTAAAACATTTGGAAACAACATAGTTTTTACATCATTAATTCATAATCTCTTCATCCTTTCCGACATAGAAAGTCTTCCCTCCAGCTCAGGTTTTCTCTCACTGTTAGTCTGTACTTTTTTCAGCAACATTTCAGGCATTCTCTATATTCTGTCTTCATCCTGTCATTTCTCACTCTGGTAGCTGTATTTTTACACACTACATGCCAAATGTATTTTTTCAAGTCTTATCTTCCTCTTCTTCATCCCTTTCTGAGTCTATTCCTGTATCTCTCAGAGTTCCTCTAGTCTCTCATTAGGTAAGTGCCTTCTTTCTTCTTCTTTATCCACCTAACAGAAGGACTCCATACTTTGCTTCTTAATTTATATTTTCTGGGTACTCACATAGCACCTTGTATCTCTTCTGTGTCAACAACACAAAGTTCTTTCCACTCTTGACCTCTCTTTCATTCACATTTGCTTTTTAACATATGTTTTTCATATCCTCTGGGACAACCTATTTCGTGTAGTAATGAACATATTTCTAGGTGCAGGACAATACCATGGTAAGGGGTCGCTGCTGAAAAACAGCATTCACAGATACCAGCACACTCAATAGCAGTCTGGGAAAACATCCAATGCTGAAAGGAATCTGGAAATGTCTAGCTGTCACATTTTTTTTCCTTTCCCTTCCCCCAGAGTGCTTGTACCTCTCCTAGCCAAAGGGAAAGACTTCTCTTCCACTGGGATCTGCAGCAAAATACCCTCTCTTGGAATTAGTTGTCTAAACAGGCATTTAGTCCTTCTAATGAATATAGTCCTTTGTGTATATTCTTTTTGTCTCTTACTTTACTCAAATGTAGAGGACTTAAGCATAAAAAATCTTGCACCAGCTACATTTTCCATTTTTGCTCTTCATTAGGCCGTGTGCAGTGGCTGAAGGAGTTTGAGCTCATTATTAGAGCTTCATTTGATAATTTGGGGCACATTTTTAATTGATCCCTAAGGGATTGTTCCAAAAGCACTTATTTACCCAAGTGCCAATAATATAGTGACAAATCATACCGTTCACTTGCTTGTTTCCATAGCTGACACAACATGTACTTCATCATTTCTTTTATTTATCACCTCTGGTTGCTGACTTACGATTAACAATTATTTTTAAACTTTTAGATCATGAATGCAAATTGCTGTTATGAACTGTTTCAGTGGAAGATATGTTAGGATGCTTGACAAAACTTTGTTTTATAATTGGGGAAAGGTTATATAAATGAAAAGCTCTGTGGTAGTTTACAGCTCCCATTCAGTGAAAGTGTATCACAGGGAACCAGGCAAAAGAAAACAGAAACACACTGGAGTGCAGTGGTTTATGAGTCAGAAGACTGGAGCTGTAATCCACTCCCTGACACCTAACCTGGACCTTGAGAGGTCATCTAACCTTGAGAGGTCATTTTGCTCATCTGTGCTTCGGATACATCCATCTCTCCAAAGAGGATATGCTGCTCTTCCTTTTTGAGATTATCAAATGACAAGTTTGCATGAAAACGTCTTTGAATATGGTAGAGGAGTCATAGCTGGAGGGAAAAAAAATGTTTTCAACCTCTAGCATATCTCAAAGTACCTCCAAAAAGTAAATGCAAAGGAAGAAATGAAAACTGGGCTAAAGAGTTTGTCTTTACCATGCAGGCAAATATGATTACACTTGACACATGTAAATGCAAGCACTTTCCTCTAATGTGTTCAGTGCCTATTTTTTATTATATTTCACCCCTGTACTCCCCTCCAGACAGACACACTGGGATACAAGTGTAAATATGCCCTTGTCTAAGTCTTTGGATGGCATTTACACCATGCTGCCTGGTGAGAAGCTCCCAGGTCACTGCCCCAGCAAACTTGCACAGGGAATAATGTGGGACCCAAAGTAGCAGAGTCTTTTCTCCTTGGCACGACATAATGCTAATTAGCACTGACTTCCATGAGGGTTTGTTAGGTCAGACATAGAGTTATGGCTTCATGTTGATCTCTGTTGGCTTATGTCACTGCACACTCCTCTGCATCCTTTTGTCCTCTGCGTTTGATGATAAACACACCAAAAGTAATTCAGAGTATTGAATGCTTACCATGGAATGAAAAGGAGTAAAATTTCTGAAGTTGAGAACAGGACACAGCAAAAGATGATTTCCAGTCTAACCCAGTCAGAACTGCTGCTGCATCCAGACCCCTGAATGTTATGAGGAAGGTCGGGAGACTGAGAACAGCCTCTCTATACTGCGTTCAGTTTTACTGCTTTCAGCTGATTTCAAAGTAGTGCAATGATGGCTAAATGAGCAGTGGTGGTTTTAACACTTAACCAATGTTACCTGTGCAAGTAATTCCCATTCTACCCCTAACAAAAACTGAAAACTATGCCTACCAGTGCTGGTCAGCTTGAAAACTTGCAAACCTACAGATTGAGTTCTGATAGGCCCTAGACTAGCATCAGGAGATGCTTTCTTCTCTGTTTCCAAGACTGAAGGAGCTGTACTGATAATATGAGAATATGTAAATTTACTGACCTAAAGCCCTCACCCTGCACTCGTGCCTTAAGATTTTACTGCTACATACATTATTTCCTCAGACAACATTTTGACGAGATACTGTTGAAAGGTGTAATGGCACAATTTCCACATTCTCTTTTGTTCCAGTATTTTGGGGGATCACACATTGTGTTAGGTTAGGACTATCAAAAAAAGGAAAAAAAAGAAAAAACCAACCCAAAACAAACACTCACAAAGAAACTGAGTCTTCATCACATTACATTCCCTTTACACCATAAAAAATAGCCAGAATGCCTCTTCATTTAATTCTCTTATTTATTCTGAGTAGTGTCCTGAATCACACTGACACACACTGACGGAACTATTTTATATTCCTTTAGTATTAAATTCAACATATTTCCACTCTAAAAATAACAAAATACAGACATGAACTGCAAGCAGAAGCCTAACTACAGGAGCACAATACCCACGGTTCACATTCTGTGTATAAAAACGACTTTAGACAGATCAGAGAAATTAGCATTAGAAAGTAACCACTTACATATCAATTTATTATATCACAGAAGTCTGACTACACCACATTTTCTGAGTCACATATTCATTCAGTCTCACAATCTGTTATGCCTGTTGCTTTTTGATATGACCTACTGAGTGCTTGAGTTTTCTCTACGTCCTGCAATTTTTTTTAAAGATTACTAGAGTTCTTCTATCACTAATGAAATCAAATTCAAAACCTGGTTTATCACTCCCCTAAGTGAGTAAGTGGTTTTCAGCTGTTTGGAGGCATTTCATTTATTTCTATCTCCAAGGACTGCATGGTCTCCAGTCCGTTTCTAGCTGATCAAAGATTTGGATTACTGAAAGCATCCTTTCTAGTGCATGAAATACAAAATTTAATCAGACACCTTTTCCTTCTGTAAAAAAGTGAGATGGTATAGTACCTTTCTGCCTTCCAATAAATCATTTAAATGCTTTGCTTTAATTTATTTCCATAAAAATGTTTTCATCATGTACATATTTTTTTGTAGGAGCTGCTGGAAAGTCAAATATTTTCAAGAAAGGTTTACCAAGGTCATAAGCCCTACCATCTGCAGAACATATTTTTATGACTTTAATTTTAATGTGAAGAGAATACTTTGGATTTGAATGTTACCCTGCCTCATTCATGATCAAAATTCTGCAGCACTCTGCAAACACATACAAAAGAGAATTGAAAATTACTATATAGAAATATATATACTGTAAATAGATATATTTACTGTATAGAGAGTATATTTTTATTTTCACTGCTCAGTCTAAGTGAACTGCAAAAAGTGATGTTCGCTTTAAGTGACTGCAAGTATTTAAGTTTTAATGAGAAACAAAAAAAGAAGGTACTTATTTGAAAACTGACTGGTTTTTGGTTTTTTTTTCACAATGTGACTTCAAAAGTTCTTTGTTTAGGTTTTTTGGGTTTATTGTGGAGGGGGTGGGGGGGGGTTTGGGGGGCTTTTTTTTTTTTTCTGGTGTATTCTGCTTGGGCACTCTGAAGATAAACTGCGAATGTATCGATCACTGGGCCTCATCTATGCTTTGTACTGGTAGGTCTGGAAGTGATTTATAGGATTAAGAGATTCTTTAGATTCTTTTGCCTTCAGGTGATCACAAATCTGTAGAAGTGATCTTGATCTTTTCACTGTGAAACATGCATAAGGAGGTCAGCCTTAGATTATAGTTAAGACATATGTGTAGAAGGAAAACATCACAACACAGGTGCACAAATATTCTTCCTCCACCTGACAGTGTGAATGGGCTACAAAGGCATCGTGGCAGAAGATAAATTAGTAATCCTTTACAGTTAATTTCAACAAATTTTAGTACTAATCTGTTGACCCTCAGTCTTGGATGTAGTCACAGTTCAGTACAGCTTGCAGAGGGCCACTCTGGTGTATCTAACTGAAGTAAAAATATGGAGATGGGGTTTCATAAATTATTGTTATTTCTCCATAATTTGCTCTTCACTGATTTTTTCATTGAACTAACAAAACTTGAATCAGAAATATTTTCATGTTACAAAAAGATACTTGGTAGAAAGCATGTTTGTAATCATTCTGGTGAGGTAAATGGTCTTTGCTTCAACACTAACAATTGGACTAAAATCACCAAGAAATACAGGAATTGCTTTGATAGACTGTAACAGCATTTGGCTCCTATAAGCAGAGCAGGAGCATGAACATCAAAAATCTGTGAGGAAGTGGGATCAATCAGAAGTTATCGTAAAACGTCACTTGCTTTCAGGTACCATAAGGAAACTCACTTTTGATCTGTACAGTCAGCGTTGTCAATGGCTTTACTTTATTAATTTTCACTAAAGTGAAGGTAGAATTGATTTTTTTGCCTACATAAGCAGTAGAAGAATGGATATACATCGTAGAGCAGAGTCTGGTAAAATTCACAGATGAACCATACATGGGCAGTACAGCCTAATAACACTGAACTGAGGCAACACAGATATGGGATTAAAAAAAAGGAGAAGACTTCTGAACATTTTGTTATAGGAGGAACAGAAATTTGCAGTTTGTTCCCGGGTGCTTGATTCTATGCAATCATTTCAGAAGACAGCTTGCATGGGAGCTGCCTTTGTCTAGCAGCCAGTGCTCCTGGGAGCCAGCAGCCTGGCGAGGCAGGGAGCCTGGGGGAGATGAAATACAGTAAGTGCACAGACTCATTTCTGTCAATGTTTCAGTGAAAATTACTCTTTTTGCTATGTCTAGGCTCTTTAAAAAGTCTACCTAAACCATTATGAAGTAATGAGATTTTGAAGATTGCCTTACCTATAAAAACCTGACCTTTCATTAGTTGCCTGAGCAGAAAGTAACACCTTCTCTAAAGCTGAGATTTAAGTTCAGTTTTAATGACAAGTGAAATGGAGGATCCTTTTATTTGATTTAGGCCTTCTTCTGACATTTGTTACCTATTCTGTGTAAGTGATTCAGGAATTATGTTTAATCCATCCTAAACTGGGAATTTTAAAAGCAGAACCCCGTATATTTGCTAAAAAGGCTCTCTTTTCCTGCTTCTCAGTGATTCTAAGCTATTTATGAACATCTCTGCATATCTAGACTCTGACTTTTTCAGCCATTGCTTTCCTATTTAGGGTGTTTTACAGAAACCCCTATTCTATTAGACCATATTACATGTTGATCTATCTGACTTGAACTATAGCAGTTAACCATTTTGCACAGTGGTAGCCAGTGATGTGTCATTTTACCCATCTCAAAAACGCATGTAGAAGAAACTGACATGTGAAAAGCAGAAAGGTATGGTTAACAAGTTAATGATTCAGTATGTCATCATCACATATGGTAGAGGTTGGCTTGCACTATTCCAGTGTTGAGTGTAAGTGTGCATTTTAAGATAATAACTTCAGAAAATGCTTAACTTCATGGGTTTTTTTCCCATCATTCAGAACTTCATCCATCCCCGCAAATAGTACACACAAGCAAACATGTTGAAGAAACCCTTGTCGGTCGATACCTGTATTATGAATTTTTGACAGTTAGCATGCCCCATCTAGTCATGCATCATGTTTGTGCCAAGGTGTTGACCTGTGTATGCAAAACCTAATTATACATAAAATAGCTTTGACTAAGGTCATGCTGAGAAACAGAAAAGCAACATGAAGTTATTTGTAGACATAAATATAAGTTCTGATAAAAGACCATTTAGTACAAATAACGTGTGACATTCTTTCTATTCTAACTGGAAACGAAGCTACTTAGTTTCAAAAGCAAAATACATCAATTATTGATGTATGAATATTCTTACTTTTTTAAAGCAGAATTATTTCCTATTCATTAGCATTTATCCAAAAGTCATTAATTTTAATATGCATTTGGGCAATGGTATTTGAATTGTAAATAATTTTGAATTCTCCACAATTTAACCACATTTTGCATATTCATGAGACAATTTAGTCAAAAGATGTAGCAGGGCATGCTTGGCTTTGGGATATAGTCACGTTAGGTAATTCTGTGGTATTGTGTTGCCTAAGGCTTCACGTACTTCATTTAGCACCCAATAATATGAAAGATCCCATGCACCAGTGTCTCATGTAATTGAGATGAAGAGGCCCCACTGAAAGCACTTCACGAACATATTCAAGTTAATATTTTCACATATGTTAATACAATCTTTATGCAAAGCAATCAGAGAGAAACATAAATAAAACCATGACTGAAAAAAACCCCAGAACATCTTTGTTTAATGATTGTTAATTTTTATAAAATAATAATTTCTGTATGCTAGACAACATATTTCATCATGCTACAGATAATTAGTCTTTGAAAAGGGTAAGTAATGATCTCTGCAGGCATCTGTGTGCTAGATTGTTGTTAGCCCTCCAGGATATCACAGGTAATTAAAGGTTGTAAGACACTCACCTATACTTGTACCACCTGCTTTGGATCTGAGTCTCTTCGAGCACGTTTTTAAAGACAAGATGGGTATGAAAGGGGCAGAGCAGGATCTTTTTCACTGCCCAGTGGTACTGTGCTGGCATGGTTTATTTTCTCTTTGGTACATGCAGGTTCTGAATCTAATTCTGGCATGTAATCTATTCTGGCAACTAATTTCTGAGTTTATTATGGGTTGCAAGGTGATGATTTACCCCCCAGTATGAGTGCACTGGTCTTTAAAAAAATATCTGACAAGTGAAATGACTCATATGTTTCAAGTCATCCCCACCAAAAAAAAAGTGCCAGGAAAAAAAAGGTGGGCAAATTGTTTCATGAAGTGTATCATTTGCTATCGCAGAACAGTCCCACCGTACCCAGAGACATGAAAAGATAAAGAACAAGGTAATGACCATCCTTGAAAAATGTTTCTCAAAAAAGAGAAAAGTAGGCTGGCTAGAGAAAGGAGACTACCTAAGAAGGAAGTCAGTATATGCAAAAGTGTCAATACTCTGAGAAAAACACACAAGTTTTGAATTTCTAGTGGATTTGGAAGGCAATTAAGCCATCCAGGAGTTGTAATAGTACATAAGCAAGTGTTGCTTGATATCACCGGGAAAGGCTGTGGATGTTATTTACCTGGAATTTAGTAAAGCCTTTGACACTGTTTCGCACAGATTTCTCCTGGAGACACTGGCTGCTCATGGCTTGGATGGGCATACTCTTTGCTGGGTAAAAAACTGTCTGGACGGCCAGGCTCAAAGGGTTGTGGTGAATTGAGTTAAATCCAGTTGGCAGCCGGTCACAAGTTGTGTTCCCCAGGGATCAGTTTTGGGGCCAATTCTGTTTAATATCTTTATCAATGATGATCTGGATGAGAGGATTGAGTGCACCCTCACTAAGTTTGCAGATGACACCAAGCTGGGCAGGAGTGTTGATCTGCCTGGGGGAAGGAAGGCTCTACAGAGGGATCTGGACAGGCTGGATCAATGGGCCGAGGTCAATTGTATGAGGTTCAACAAGGCCAAGTGGCAGGTCCTGCACTTTGGTCACAACAACCCCATGCAACACTACAGGCTTGGGGAAGAGTGGCTGGAAAGCTGCCCAGCGTAAAAGGACCTGGGGGTGTTGGTCAACAGCCGGCTGAATATGAGCTGGCAGTGTGCCCAGGTGGCCAAGAAGGCCAACAGCATCCTGGCTTGCATCAGAAATAGTGTGGCCAGCAGGAGTAGGGAAGTGATCGTGCCCCTGTACTCACCACTGGTGAGGTTGCGCCTCGAATACTGTGTTCAGTTTTGGGCCCCTCACTACAAGAAAGACATTGAGGTGCTGGAGTGTGTCCAGAGAAGGGCAATGACGCCGGTGAAGTGTCTAGAAAACAAGTCTTATGAGGAGCGGCTGAGGGAACTGGGGTTGCTTAGCTTGGAGGAGAGGAGGCTGAGGGGAGACCTTATCGCTCTCTACAACTACCTGGAAGGAGGTTATAGTGAGGTGGGTGTTGGATTCTTCTCCCAAGTAACTAGTGATAGGACGAGAAGAAATAGCCTCAAGTTGTGCCAGGGGAGGTTTAGATTGGATATCAGGAAAAATTTCTTTACTGAAAGAGTGGTTAAGCATTGGAACAGGCTTCCCAGGGAAGTGGTTTTTAGGAGGTATTTAGAAGATGTGTAGATGTGGTGCTTAGGGACACAGTTTAGTGGTGGACTTGGCAGTGTTAGATTTACACTTGGACTTGATGATCTCAAGTGTCTTTTCCAACCTAAATGATTCTATGATTCTATGAAAGTTGAGCCCCACAATGACAAATATTTCCAGCCAAGTACAGCCCATCACAGATTAGTACTCTAAAGTTGGTACCTAGCAATACTTCAGTACTAAGCTCTAGTGACTAGCTAAATTTTGTGATTCAAAGCTTCAACAGAGAGGAAGGCGATTACCAGTTTCTTCATGTTCTTTCTTGCTCTCTCAATGTTATCTAGAGAAATTATTACTCCATGTTTATCACTATTGCCTAATCTTAGCGAAATTTTCTAAAGCAACCCGAGGTAACTTAAAAGATTTACAGACACTGTCTCTAACTGTGGTCCATGACAGTGCACAAAGGCAGAAATAATACAGAGATATTTTACTGACAGCATGCTTTCTGTGCATTTATTCTCTGTAGGCTAGGTTAGAGTTAGCATTATGTGCTTGTTATAATGCCTGTTTTATGCTGCATTGGGAAAGAAAAAGAAAAGTAGTGGCAATGAAGAAACAAAATGGTAATGACATCACAGATGCAAATTACCAGTTGACCATTCTGCAAAGTACAGTTTTTGACAGTTTGTGCAGTACTCAGAACCAAAAAAATATCAGGTTCAGGAATATTTTCTTAAATATTGATGGCTTAGTCACTACTAACAGTATGTAAATGCAGCCTCTTTTTGATTATCAAATTATTCATGACCCAGTCTTGTTTGCATGAAAAATATCTCATCATTTGAAAACATTTTTTGGATAATCCCTGCCAGATATTGGATTGTTTACAAAATATTCACTTTAAGATAGTTAAAGATTTTTCATTGGAATTATTTCCCAGTGAAAATTTACTTTCTGTTAAATCAAACTTTATTTTATTTAATGACCTTTTCCATTAAAATATTGCTTGGCTCACGAAAACAACTTTATTTAAAGGAAAATTCAAACTGAACTTCTTTTTTTGCAGAATTAACCCAAAATAAATTGCTCTGGATGAGCTAAAAGAAAAGAAAAAAGAACAACAAAAAAACAAACAAACCTTCATACACCCCCCCCCAAGAGATATTTGCCCCAATCCTTTATATTCCCTTCCTTCATTGCCTTGCGGGAGATATAATTTAGATGCCCCTTGTCTCCTTAAGAGCCAGGTGTCCTTAAGGACTTGGAAACTCAGATGCAGCTAACACACTCAGGCTTTTGTCACCTGAGTTGTCTGATGATAAGTACAACTTTGTCCCACTCTCAATGCTGCTGTGAAGACCATTTTCTAAGCTTTGATACCATCTGCTCTCTTTGCTCCTTGCCCCTTTCCAGTGAATCAAGCATAAGCTTCTTTCCTCACTTTCAAAGCCCTTCACAGCTATGTCCCTCCCTACATATTACCACCTTTTACTCATTACTGGCTCCCACTTCTGCTTATGCCTGCCTCTATTGCTCATGTGTTAAATTTCAAGTACTTACAGACACTATTTCTCACACTTGGGAGACTGTATCTTGAGAAGTAGAAGGACTAACCACTTTTCATCTTTCAAAATTCTTTCCCTTCAATGCAAAACCTAATAAAAAGCTTGAAAATAACTCTCCTGCTGATATGTCAATGAAGTTTGCTAATATGCTTCATGTTCTCTTTGTCCCCCCTGGTCTGTACATGCCCCTTCAGCTTACATTTAGACTGTGCTCTCTTCAGGTAAGGTCCGTGTGCAGTTTTTACAGTCTGCTCAGCTAAGAAAAGTGCTAGTCCATGACTATGGCTCCTATGCCCTGTAATGATAAAAAGAGTAGTTTTAAGTGGGAAAATAACGAATAATCCATTTCAAATAAGAAGTTTAGCACAATTAATTACCCATTCTAAGATTCTCTGAACTCTTGGAGATACACAGATACTTGCATAAATGACTCAGCTGACTCCTGGATAACTATAAACAACAAACAATATGAACAGTCAGCTCACAGTTAGAGGAATTCATTGTTTTTAATCCAAAATCAGTGTTTTCAATCAGCCCTGTTCTTCCTCTTAATTGCTAGTATATAAAATCATCAGTTAGGAAGCACAAAGATTCTAAAAAGGATAAAACAAAGCGGATGCAGGATTACTTTTTTAAAGATTGGGCTACAAAACCTTTGTTACTTTAAAGAATGAAGCTGTTTTCCTTTTTGTAATGTCATTAATCATGATGTTTTCACTTGCAAATCAGGAAATAACTAAACTTCTGCCATCTTAAATGTAGAGGTCTGGAAATAACCAATAAAATACAAGCTGGATTAAAAAGAAAAAGCCTAATTAGGTGAGACAACAGATTTAAGAGTACAGTTTCCAAGGAGTAATTAAACAAGACTAGAGTTGAGTAAATGCTATAAAGTTATTCCCAGGGGTATTTATTCACATTATTAGTGAATTTGCTTTGAAGGTATATACATCCCTTTGTGTTTTCTTTCTTCCTGTATTCATTTGATAGAGTTCCAGCATCATGAATACTCATGAAAAATGAGTATAAGGGTAGCCTTTTCCTAACTAAGAAACAGCAACAGTACCAATTGCAACCAAACAAAATAGTAATGAGACTGAAGAATTCAGGAAAAACAATGCTGATGGAAAATATTTTGAAATATTAACCAAAAAAAAAAAAAGAAATATTATTATTATCATTTGCTAAATTAGATAAGTATTATAGAAGGTACACCAAATAAAAGAATTCCATGAGCTACATGGAACTTTTTATGCCATATACTGCTTCTATATGTATTAAAAGATGAGTTTCCCCCACTCCCTAGAAACCTCTAGGAATTTCTTTTCTCAGACATTGAAACCACAATTTTTTATTTTGTAAACACACTCTTTTTGTAAGAGAAAAGGAACTGGATTATCTCAATTATTAACATTAAAGTACATTATTTCAACAAAGAAGAAATGAAGAAACAAGCCCTAAAGTATATAAGGAACATTTCCGGCATCTTCCCAAAGTAATTTAATTAATTAAATAATCTCTTTGTATCTTGCTGATGGAATTGTGGCTTGAAGATATGCTATAAAAGTGTATCTTGTAATCAACAAAAACAGTCCATTTTTTTAATAGCCAGATACTTTCTGCACTGCTTATATACCATCATTACATTTTATTTGCCGTGGGATGATTACCAAACCTTTTAATGAGATCACGGTTTCCTTTAAAGCAAACATGGTTTATCTCTAGCTCTTGAGTTATTTTCATTCACCCTTTCAGCAGTGGAGAATTCACAGAAACAAAGATCATTTCAGATCCACAAATGTATAATGGTATGGAAACAGTTCTATCTGAAATGCACATCTGCAATTCTGTAGCATAAGCATTTTTCTTCCCCACTGCATCCTCATTCAGCTACTAAGTTATTGTGAAGTAAGCATTTCCAAGTCTTGGAGAAATTATTCACCTCTAACCTTGACATTCAATGCATCCAGCATGGTGCAGGTTTTCTGTGTAATAAAAGCCAAATTGGATTTTTTATAAATATGTAAAAAACTATATGCTAATCCAAGAACGTCATTACATTCTGCTGGAGTTTCCATTCAAAATATTTACAGTTTATTAATAACAAGCATTAGTATAAACAGTAGTATATATACAAGACATTGATATATTAGGGAATAATCGAATGCCTTTTCAATACAAAGATCCACTTATACAGAAGTATTAATATTACATGTACTGCTTACAGATACAATTTACATCAAAGTATTTTACATCCTCCTAGAACTCAGAGATGGTAGAAAGTCTGACTGAAATATATGTAGAAAACTTATCTTAAATAATAATCTTTTCAAAGTAATAACCTGTTGAAGAATGACAGCTTTGTGTTGTTACATTTGGTATTCAGCAAGCAGTCATCCTGTCACAGCTGCCAATGCTGACTGATAAATGTTCAAAAGAGCCTAGAAGTATATTGACAAACCCTCAACTTGTGTGTAATATGGAGATAAGGACACCAAAATTATATTTACTTACCCTCCTAGTGTAGCATGAAGCTTCACAAAATAGTGAAGCTAGTTTTTACTACCTCTGTGTGCATTTTTTTTTATTTATTTACTGCTATGCACTGTAAAGTTCAACTCCTGTTCAGTGATTCAGTGCTGGATAAAATTACTAATGTCCATGGGGGTGAGGGGGAGAGAGAAAAACACAACCACCTACCAACAAGCCTCTTCCCCCCGCAAACCCCAAACCCCATCCTCTCCTGAAAAAAGGAAAAAAAAAGTAAGGAATAGGTGTAATATTTTCTCTGCCTAGGGCTGTTCTACAGGAATTCCAGGGTGAACAAAGCCACTGAGTCTGTGTGCTGTAGCTGTTGTATCTAAAACATCAGTATAGATTAGAAACTTTGTTTTATTCTCTTGACATATGTGGAAAAAATCGAGTTAATGATTCCTTTAATAAATTATAGGACCTTTTAAGTTGAAGCCCACATCTAGCTTTGTAATGAATCACTCTGCAATTTGTTGGACTTGCAGTCTTAAACTTGTAAATTACAATTTTTTTTCTCACCAGACGCATATTCTGGGGGCAATCAGAGTTCCGTGTAATTTGAATGGAAATTGCTGGAGAAAGTCTTTATCTAATTTATTTCTATGTTAATATTTTGCCTCCTGGATATGGTTAAAGACAAAGACCCACAGCAGGAATTTACAAATACTAAAGCCACATGTTACAAACATTTATAGACAATCTTTTCGAGTCTTTCCATTGACTTCAATAAACTTTTTAGTTGTCTTTTGTCATTTAAAGAAGCAAGCACCATTTTTCCTTTTGGCATTTGTCAATTCAGCAAATCAGGGATGTATTCAGTTTCACTGAACTTTATAGTAAATCCTACAGGGTTTCAAAATCCCTTGTGAATTAATGTTTTACTGCCCAAGGGACTACTCAGGAACTTGGGTTCCAAGGGTGTGACTTTCCTGAGGACATCTGCTAGGTTTTTGGGTGCTGGAGATACACGCCTTTTCCTACAGAGGTTTGAAATATTTGTGTTTTATTCCAAGTCGTGGTAAAAAAAAAAAAAAAAAAGGAAAATCCTCTCAGAAATGGAATTTTCTTTCTCTATACAGCTGAATTGAGGTTTTTATATCAGATATAAAGCTATGGTGACTGAGGTTTTTTGAATATCACAGATTATTTCTGAAGTGCTAACTAGTTCACAGAACTAACTCAAACTTGTGAATCCTTTCAGGGGCAAGGACAGGCTGGAAACATGAGTGAAACATAAGTGAAAAACCACACTTGTTTCTCTTCATCTTTCTCATAATTTAGGGTATAAATCTTCTCAGAGATGTATAATGTAACTTTTAAGGACGGAAATAAGAACCAAATTTTGCCTGAAAGCCATGTAACAGTGCCAGATGTACAACTCATATATCTTGCTTATAGATGAAGCTTATTAACCCAGCTGTGCTCATGAAGCACAATTTTCAGAGCAAATCTCGTTTTGGTCAACTTCCCTGTGGGAGGAGCAGGCTCTTGTCTGTCTGTACTCACCCCTATAGACAAGCCCATAGTCCATCTTGGTTACAGTAACAGGTGGGAACATTTTCCATTAGCCTGTGATTGATGGAGTAAGTTATCTCAAATGTTTTTGTCCCTCTACAGCATTTTCTCCACTAGAAGCTCTTGCCTATTCAAAGTCACACCTCCTTTCAGGAAGGAAAATAGGCTAATGAGTGATATACTGGAGAGGACCTACTTGGTCTGTCTGGTTGCCTGTCTAACACAAGGCACAGGAATTATTTAAATTAATTTTTGTTTAAACTAGGCAGCACAGGCAAAGCATTCATTCACCATTTAAAAATTACCTGAGAAAAAAACTACCGTAATTATTGGCAAATTGTTTTCATTTGAAAGTGTGAAACTAAGTTACGTTTGATTTTATTATTCAGCTTCCCCTTCCAATTCTTGGGTTTTGTTTAGCCTTCAGCTGCTAGGCTGAGGATACCACTTTTGCTGGTGTTTTTCCTTCATGTAGCTGCTTCTAGACTAGGGTTAAATTATCCTTAATTTACATTTTAATAGGCTGAAGTAACTGAGTAGCTGGGACAGAACCCACAGAACACAGATGGCCACAGACCACCCAGGGTACCTTAAGCGGAGCAGTTTCTATGCCCTGGCACTGCTATGTACAGGTGCCAGAGGGAAAAATCTTAGGCCAGGCTTTAGTCAAATACATACATTTAAATATTGAGGCAGTCAAACTAAAACAAGCATGCTTCACCATCACTTTGATTATACCCATCTCTTTCCACACTTAACGACCTATATACAGGTGTTTTGTTTTCAGAGATCCTTAGTAATCACTTGTTGGAAATTCTGTTTCATTCCACTGGGGCAATGTTCCTCACCAACCGATAATACAATCCAGTCCCAAATCACCACGCTTTGCCATTTGAGACACGCACTCTCTTGTATCATGAAACACATCCAGGAGGTTTGCAAATAGAAGATAGGGACAAAAAGAAAAGAGGAATGAGGAACATGGGGACAAAAGGGAAGAGAATCACTCTCTTACACAACATACAAAATAAAAAGATAACTAAAACATCCAAAACGCACAGTCACTTGTCATAATCTTGTCATAAGTCTTGTCACGCTAGTAGTAGTAGTAGGCACCAGCTATCCCACATTCAGTTTTTAATCTTAACAAATGTGAGGTTACCAGCACATACATCCTTCTCGCTTCAGCTAACTTAATCTGTGCTCTGGTTTTACTTGCTTTGCTTTCAGAATAATAAAAGAACAAATAAAGACCCATCAAATAGTATCCAGAATCAGTGCAGCTTTTACAGCACTCTAGTGTGGTACTTGTATATTTTGGCATTTGATGGAGAAACATTTAAGCCCTGATTTCCAATATGCATGTATACACAGCTCAGTTACAATTGCAATTGCACCAGTTTAGTTTCCACTGTCATAAACTGGAATAATGAACAGTTGAATCAGTGTGGATATTTTTCCAATACAACAATTTTAATGAAACTATTACTTGCAGAGTACATGGAGTTCACATTTTTGGGGTACCCTGAGCATATTGAATATTATCAAGCCCATAACTTCCTTTTGCTCTTCTCAGTGGTGAGGGGATTTTTAAACTTTAAAGTTTTCAAGTTTTAACTTTTTAAATTTAAGTTTTCAAAGCTCTTTTAATGTGTCTGGATAAACATTTATGGTTCTCTGGCACCCTCCTTTTTGGAAGAACCTCTTAACCTATCAGTCAGTTTCTTTCCCTTGAGTTTATATAAATCTTGTAACAGTTCAGTCTATTATGATCACAGTAGTCTACAGGATTGCCAGCATATCACTGAATACCCATCTCAAATTGTCAGCTAGTGTATCTTTTTAGACAAACTTAAAGTACTACCATTTTTACAACAAATGCAGTTCACATTGAACTGTCAAAGCTTAAACAGTCTCAATGCTTAGACACTGGAATAGCTTTGTACTTTTACAAAGTTACATTTTTCTAATAGGTTAATAATCCCTGTGGACTTGAATGTACTTCATCTTTTCAAAAATATGGTGGAGGAAATCTCTGTAAATGGCAAGTTTTCCTTCAAAGAATGGTTGCTGAGGAAGGTCCTGACCTATGGTATCTTTGTGGATATGCGCTAGTCAGAAGCTGTCTTGTGAGAGTTACGCACTGATTAAGGTTTGGGGCCCTGAATGACCTGCATTCAGCTCAAGGATCCACTCCACCCATTTGTGTGGTCTGGGACATTAAATCGAATTAAATCTTTCTGTCCTCCATCTAGAAAATGGGACTCTTGTTCCTTTTTACAAAAGGTCCGTCCCCATTCCCAAGGAGCTGCCTGATGCCTGGGGCTGGGACTGCCCCTGGTGCCTCCCCGCTGCTCTGCTCCCAGGCTGGGGCAGTGGCATGGGCCCCCTCTGCAGCCATGGGGGGTCCCCCTGCTGCTCCCAGCCCTCGGGGAGCCCCTGGCCCCTGCTACTCCATTTTTGGAGTGGGAAGTATCTTTGGCAAAAAATGTGTTAAAGTGTACCATTATTATCTGGCCTTCACCTTTACTTTATGGAAATGAAAATAACTACAAAATATAGAAGAAATGAGAAACTCGCCCACCTGAAAGATATGTTTTCCAGGTACTTTGCTTTACATATGATTCCTTTATTTTTTTCTGATTACTTTCCAAAATATTTCAAAGGATTAGCCTATATAACTTGAAATACCATAGCACAGGAAGACATTAACATATATTTAATACTTTCAAGCAGAGGTGTTTGTTAACACTTTCTCACCGAGGTGATCGGCTCCAGTGCAGGAGCGTTCTGCAGTAGAGAGAGGGATTGTGGTGTACAGGGGGGTTTCCTGAGCTGGGGAAACCTCAAGGGAGTGCAGAGACCTGCCAGGAGCCGGCAGCTCTCACGAGAGCGGCTGGTGAGGCAAAGGTGGGGCCCGGAGTAAGGGCGGCCATCCCCCACTCCCACAAAAGGCAGCCCCAGGGAGCGCTGTGACCAGGAGCGCTGCGACCAGGGATGGGCAAACAGGACGTGGCGTGTCAGCCAGGGCGTGGTGCGGCAGTTTGCGCAGGAGGGCGCCTCTTCAGAGGAGGAGCATTCCACTGGCCGAATGGGAGACTTGAAGTACCCAGCAACCGGGCACTGTTCTGTGACCATCTGCACAGGTCAAGGGCACTCATCCTACCTGACCCTCAAGGCAGAATGGTGGGCACTTATCCGAGAGCAAAGGCTGCAGCTCTGGCCCGGGGGTCTGCACCACCTATCCCAGTGGTGCCCGATGCCTCCACCGAGACAGAGCTGCTGAAGGGAGAGGCTGCAGTGCAGACCTCAGACTGCAGGAAGTGCCTAGACCTTTCTCCTGGGGCAGGGACAGGCAGCAGACCTGCCTGCAAAGCATCCAGCTCCACCTCCAGGTGGAGGACCTCCTGCAGCAGGTGGCTGAGCTGCAGGAGGTGGTGAGAAGGCTGTGTAACGTCAGGGAGACTGAGAAGGAGTTAGATAGCTGGTTCCAAGCGTAGTCTGCAGTGGGCCCACAGCCCACGGCCAAACAGCCAAAAACTCCCCCGCCGGCACACACAGAAGGGAGGGGGGCCAATAATGCAGAAGAATGGATGTTTGCAATGGCAAGGACCAGCAGGAGGAAGAGACTTCCCCGAAGCCTGAGGTACCCTTGCAGAATCATTTCATCACTCTGCAGACTGAAGAGGAAGGACCCATCACATGGGGAGAGATGCTGGAGCTGTGTAAGGCAGCCCAGTCTGCTCCCCGTGTAACAACCAGCGCAACTAAGAAAAGGTAACGGGTGACAGTAGTAGGCGACTCTCTTCTGCGAGGTATGGAAGCACCCATTTGCTGACCTGACATGCTCTCTGGAGAGGTGTGCTGCTTACCGGGGGCTCATCTCAGGGATGTCACCAAGTGAATACCAAGCCTCGTACAGTCCACTGACTATTATCCACTGCATTTGTTTCATGTGGGCACCAGTGATACAGCCAGGAGCAGTCTGAGAGTATCGAGACGATTACAGAACCCTGGGAGTTGCAGTAAGGGACTCTGGAGTGCAGGTAGTTTTTTCATCAATCCTCCCAGTCAAAGCGGAGGGGTTTGAAAGGGCCAGTCGAATCTGGTGAATCAACAAATGGTTACAGGACTGGTGCCACAGCCAGGGGTTCAGCTACTTAGACCATGGGATTCGCTTTGAGAAGCTTGGTCTACTGGGGGCTGATGGGGTCCATCTGTCAGAGAAGGGGAAAAGCGTCTTTGGTCATAGGCTTGCTAAGCTGGTGAAGAGGGCTTTAAACTAAAGTTGCTAGGGGAGGGGAACCTCAATCCATCCCACTGCTACCAGTTTGATGCCAGTGCCAGCAATAGATGCCCAGAGCCTGGAGAAGGATCGCAGGTCAGCAGGAGAGTGCCTGAAGAGCAGCACAAAGGAATTCCAGGCACTCCAGCCAGTAAGTCAGCTTCATCGGGGGCCCAACTTAAATGCCTCTATGCAAATGCATGTAGCATGGGGAATAAACAAGAGGAGTTAGAGACATGTGCAAGCCTGCAGGGCTATGATCTTATTGGCATCACAGAGACATGGTGGGATGGCTCCTGTGACTGCAGTGTTGGAATGGAAGGATACAGGCTCTTTAGGAAGGACAGGTGTCACCTTCTATGTCAATGACCACCTGGAGTGCATGGAGCTCCACCTGGGGATGGATGAGGAGCCAACTGAGAGCTTATGGGTCAGGATTAAAAGGAGGGCAGGAACAGGTGACACTATAGTGGGGGTCTGCTACAGGCCACCCGACCAGGAAGACCGAGCAGATGAGGCCCTCTATAGACAGATAGGACCAGCCTCACGTTCACAAGCCCTGGTCCTCATGGGGGACTTCAACCACCCTGATATCTGTCGGAGGGACAACACAGCAGGACATAAGCAATCCTGGAGGTTCCTGGAATGCATTGATGGTAACTTCCTCCTCCAAGTGTTAAAGGAGCTAACGAGGAGAGATGCTATGCTGGACCTTGTTCTTACCAACAAGGAGGGGCTGATGGGGAATGTGGGCAGCCTTGGCTGCAGTAACAATGAAATGGCAGAGTTCAAGATCCTTAGGGCAACAAGGAGGGTGAACAGCAAGCTCACTACCCTGGACTTCAGGAGAGCAGACTTTGGCCTCTTCAGGGATCTGCTTGGTAGACTACCATGGGATAAAGCCCTGGAGGGAAAAGGGGCCCAGGGAAACTGGTTAATATTCAAGGATCACCTCCTCCAAATTCAGGAGTGATGCACCCCAACAAAGAGGAAGTCAGGCAAAAACACCAGGAGGCCTGCATCGATGAACAAGGAGCTCCTGGACAAACTCAAACACAAAAATGAGGCCTACAGAGGGTGGAAGCAAGGACAGGTAGTGTGGGAGGAATACAGAGAAACTGTCTGAGCAGCCAGGGATCAGGTTAGGAAAGCTAAAGCCCTGATAGAATTAAATCTGGCCAGGGATGTCAAGGGCAACAAGAAAACCCTCTGTAGGTACATCGGTGATAAAACGAAGACTAGGGAAAATGTGGGCCCTCTCCGGAAGGAAAGAAAAGACCTGGTTACCCGGGATCTGGAGAAGGCTGAGGTACTCAATGACTTTTTTGCCTCAGTCTTCACTGGCAAGTGCTCAAGCTACACTGCCAAAGTCACAGAAGGCAAAGGCAGGGACTGGGAGAATAAAGAACTACCCACTGTAGAAGATCAGATTCAAGACCATCTAAGGAACCTGAAGGTATACAAGTCCATGGGACCTGATGGGATGAATCTGCAGGTCCTGAGGGAATTGGTGGATGAAGTTGCTAAGCCACTATCCTTCATATTTGAGAAGTGGCAGTCTGGTGAAGTTCCCACTGACTGGAAAAGGGGAAACATAACCCCCATTTNAATACAGAGAAACTGTCTGAGCAGCCAGGGATCAGGTTAGGAAAGCTAAAGCCCTGATAGAATTAAATCTGGCCAGGGATGTCAAGGGCAACAAGAAAACCCTCTGTAGGTACATCGGTGATAAAACGAAGACTAGGGAAAATGTGGGCCCTCTCCGGAAGGAAAGAAAAGACCTGGTTACCCGGGATCTGGAGAAGGCTGAGGTACTCAATGACTTTTTTGCCTCAGTCTTCACTGGCAAGTGCTCAAGCTACACTGCCAAAGTCACAGAAGGCAAAGGCAGGGACTGGGAGAATAAAGAACTACCCACTGTAGAAGATCAGATTCAAGACCATCTAAGGAACCTGAAGGTATACAAGTCCATGGGACCTGATGGGATGAATCTGCAGGTCCTGAGGGAATTGGTGGATGAAGTTGCTAAGCCACTATCCTTCATATTTGAGAAGTGGCAGTCTGGTGAAGTTCCCACTGACTGGAAAAGGGGAAACATAACCCCCATTTTTAAAAAGAGAAAAAAGGAAGACCTGGGGAGCTACAGGACAGTCAGTCTCACCTCTGTGCCCGGCAAGATCATGGAGCAGTTCCTCCTGGAAACTATGCTGAGGCATGTGGGAAATAAGGAGGTGACTGGTGACAGCCAACATGGCTTCAGTAAGGGCAAATCGTACCTGACAAATTTGGTGGCCTTCTACGACAGGGTTACAGCATTGGTGGATAAGGGGAGAGCAACTGATGTCATCTACCTGGACTTGTGCAAAGCATTTGATGCTGTCCCGCACAACATCCTTGTCTCTAAATTGGAAAGACATGGATTTGATGGATGGACCACTCGGTGGATAAGGAATTGGCTGGATGGTCGCACTCAAAGAATTGTGGTCAATGGCTCGATGTCCAAGGGGGGACCAGTGACGAGTGGCGTTCCTGAGGGGTCAGTATTGGGACAGGTGCTGTTTCACATCTTTGTTGGTGACGTGGACAGTGTGATTGAGTGCACTCTCAGCAAGTTTACCAATGACACCAAGCTGTGTGGTGCGGTTGACATGCTGGAGGGAAGGGATGCCATCCAGAGGGACCTTGACAGGCTTGAGAGGTGGGTCTGTGTGAACCTCATGAGGTTCAACAAGGCCAAATGCAAGGTTCTACACATGGTTAGGGGCAATCCCAAGGACAAATACAGGCTGGGTGGAGAATGGATTGAGAGCAGCCCTGCCCTCTCAGTCCAAGAGAAGAACTTGAGGGTACTGGTGAATGAAAAGTGGGACATGAGCTGGCAATGTGTACTTGCAGCCCAGAAAACCAACTGTATCCTGGGATGCATAAAAAGAAGTGTGGCCAGCAGGTCGAGGGAGGTGATTCTCCCCCTCTGTTCTGCTCTCCTGAGACCCCACCTGGACTACTGTGTTCAGCTCTGGGGCCCCGACCATAAGAAGGACATGGGCCTGTTGTAGCAAGTTCAGAGGAGGGTCACGAAGATGATCAGAGGGCTGGAGCACCTCTCCTATGAAGACAGGCTGAGAGAGTTGGGGTTGTTCAGCCTGGAGAAGAGAAGGCTCTGGGGAGACCTTACAGCAGCCTTCCAGTACCTGGAGGGTGCCTACAAGAAAGTTGGAGGGGGACTTTTTACAAGGGCATGTAGTGATAGGACAAGGGGTAATGGCTTTAAACTGAAAGAGGGTAGATTTAGATTAGTCATATGGAAGAAATTCATCACTATGAGAGTGGTGAAACACTGGAACAGGTTGCCCAGAGAAGTTGTTGATACCCCATCCCTGGAAGTGTTCCAGACCAGGTTGGAAAGGGGCTCTGAGCAACCTGATCCAGTTGAAGATGTCCCTGCTCATTGTGGGGGGGGCTGAACTAGATGATCTTTAAGGTCCCTTCCAACCCAAACCATTCTATGATTCTATGATTCCATGATTTTGCTGGCCCTTTAATTTCAATGCAGGTAGTTAAGCTGGTTGTGCTGATGCTTCAGCTGATAGATATTCCTCAGTGCATGCTGCAGTGATTTCAAAAATTGTCCCAGGTTTCTCAAAAGGATGGGGAAATGTGAACAGGAGACTTCTTCATTCCACTGCTGTTAGTGAGCAGAAGGCTTGTGTTGCTACAACAGCACAAATTTACTAAAGGCGGATTGCTTTTTTATTGTTCCCCAAATCTGGCACTTGAGTACCTTTTTTTCCAAACAGTCTTCAGGTTTAAAAAATTATGTCAGACAATGTTAGTTGAAATGATAAAAAGCTCAGAAATTGCTGTCTCCATCTGTTGCCCCAAAAGATCTAATGTCACAGACAGAGTAAGTACAGACTTGCCAAAATGCACATAGCTCAAAATGGTAAATCCTACAGCTTTCTGAGCAGTGTGAAGGCTCATGGTGCTGTTGTTCACAAGTGAACTATGTGCCCGGCATAAACTAAGCAGCAATTAGATTGAATCATCTGCTTCTTTTAATTTTTCTTTTTTAATTAAAAGTTTGTATTTGGAGGCTTATTACTTGGAGGTGTCCGCTTTCTTCAATGGGATTTTGCTGAAAGCTTGTAAATATTGTAATAAATTACAACCATGTGAAGAGCTTAGCTTAAAGTTAATAAAAGATAAGCACATGCTTAATAGATTTAAGATGTTCTTGGAATTAAATATGCATTTAAAGGCACAATATAATCCAGTATGCTAGTTGAGAAAATAGTTGACTCTCACTTTATCCAGAAATTAAGACCTTTGCTATACAAAATATAGATGCACTTAATACATGAGTGGGCCCCTAATTATTTACTTCTGGAGCTGCCCATGGCCTTGAAGATGATAATATATATTATTCTGGAAAACAAAATGACCCATAAATTTGTTCACTGACATTTTGGGTATTCATACCCACCGGATTTAGAATGCCCTGAAAAAAAAGAAAAAAAAAAAAAAGACTTTAACATAGAAACAGAATAGATTCTGAACAGCCTTATTCTTGTACTCTGTGATACTAGGGACTCTAAAGTCTGCTGCAGTCCCTGCATAAATCAGAACATCACCATCAGCTCTTCCATTTTATCTCAGCAGTTCTTCCTATTCATAACCTCTAGACTGTGGAATGCCTTAATCAGTCTCCTGACAATATGGATTTCTTCTCTATACAGGAATACTACTAAGGAGCCCTTGAACAATTTAAAAACCCCTATAGGCTAACAAAGGAAGAGAAGATGCCATCAAAGAGGACAGAACAAGACTGTCATACCTGCTTGCTCACTGTCATCTGCTAGTTTTTCTATATTTATTACATTTGCTCTGTAAATAAGTGAATTATTACATTGGGTTAAAATAAAGAATTATCTATTATTTGAGCCACCATAATCAACAACCATAATCAGCAAATGCTGTGCAGTAGCTCTATATCACCTGCCAAGTGCTCAGACACATGCACACACAAATATGTATGTTCCCTGATACCTAATTATTCTTATTATGAACTCTAAGAAAATATTTATATTGATTCCAATACAAGTATTCAAGATAACTTTTAGTTACACAGCTTTATGCTAACCAGCTCATATTTATTTTTCTGAGCCTACTCTTTAAAAAGTACTATCTTAACATGCTTGTATCAACCACAAGTATTTCCAGTTGTTATAAAAGCTAAGCTGTCTCTAAACAGGCGTAATGGGTGGCAGTAGGAGTGAAAATTATTTCAGAAGCCAGGAAATCATTCCAGTTGCTCAAGAAAGTAAATCTTGCCAAGAAAAAGACTTATTCACTAGAACAATCCCACAGGGGTGTAAGTACTACATTAAAAGCACATAATTTTCTTATAAATCCATCAAGCTCCAGCAGGTTATAATAATTAATTAAATGACTTAAGCATCAGAGAAGAAGCCTGACTACAGTTTGTGGTCTGTGCACCTCCAAGGGTTCAGAGGTTGCTTATAGTTCAATTAAGCATCTAAAAGTACTAATGCTTATTATAAGCTTATGTGGATTATGAAAATCTTTTGAGAGTGCCCGCATTTCTTCTTCCTTTCCAACAAGCTTCTATTGCTCATTTCTCAACATGAACGCCTTCCCTAAATTAAGCACTCGGCATCCCTCTCTATGTATACATAACTGCAGCTCTTCCTATATCATTTATTTTTCTAAAAAGAGAAGCCCAGCCAACAGCCTGCTGTTTTTATTCAGACCCAAGGCAAATTCTAAAAAAGCTACAGTGATCCATGGCAAGGTCAAACCCAGTCAGTTTATCTAAGACCAATATGATGGAGTGGCTGTAGGTCTGCATTTTGCCATTGCTGTTCACGTAAAAGCGATGACCAGCAACCCAAGAGCAATCATCACCTCTTCATGGTTCAGAAAGAGTCTGTTGTACCGAGAATCTGTTTTACTTGACTAAACCCAAGTTTAGCCCAGCTATGGTTAGCATGATGAGTATATTTCTCATCACATCATTGGTACTCTTCTTCTGTAAGTCTTTCAGGGGATGATAGATGGTGTCAGGGCGGTGAATGAAAGTTTCACTGCGAATTTGATTTCCAGTAGAAGCTCACAAAGAGAGAGGGAGACACAGGTCTATTTTGTCTTCTTTGTCCTAGATTCTTTCTGAGGAAAGAGCTGAGGTTTGCAGTACAATAGACTCACCTCTCCTTCATTAGCTGGTTTTCAAACTTTTATATTTTAAACAGAGAGACTGAAGAAACAGGATTCCAAAGTGGACCCTGCTTTGGGTCTTGGGCCACTTTTATTATTTCCAAAAAGAGCAGGGATGTCTCTTGGCAAGAGTTCTCTCTGCATTTGGATTGATTTGTAATGTGTTTTTGTCTCTTTACTCTGGATAACCCAGCAGGACAATTTACATAATCTGAAAATACAATATATTCTAAATCAAAAGCAAAATGCTGTATGAACATTGGCAATTCACCAAAAATATGTGTGAAACATAATGGAAAAAAATGGAAATGAAAAAAAAAAATTAAAAGGTATTTCTGAATAAATCCTACCTTTGACTTTTCTTAGAATTGTATCTTGCATTTCATATTCTGTCCCACTGCAAAGGATTTGTACGAAATGAATTTTGATGTGATTTAAATAATATTTACAGAATTAAAAAAAATACGTTTGCACTCTTAGTGAAATAGTAACAAAATATTAACTGTTCTTCTCTTTGGCTTTTCTTTGTGATTGCAGAGCCTGAAAGATAAAAGGTTTACCTACAGCACCCAGGCAGATCAAAACCAACATCCTTGTTTCCATCATTTTTTTGACTCTGAAGTAGAGGTACAGGGAAGAAGGTTGGCAAAGGGCACACATCTGTCTTCGTTGTCTGCCCACAAGAATCATAACTAGTAAGCTCAGATAACTTCTATTGCAACTTATTGCCTGGTAAGTTACATCAAAACTGAACCTTAAATAACGGTTGTTACAAAATATCATATTGTGTGTGAAGGATGTAAAATAGGTCTGTTTAAAAAAAAAGCAAAACAAAAGAACCCCTACATATCGGTACAGTATCCTTATGTAACACACATTTCATAAATATTAAAAGATAAAAGGTTTTGATCTGAGCGAAGTGGAGGAGAACAGTCTTTTAGGACAGAATAACTTTTTGAGAGAGATATCATAGGAAGAATAATAATATTTTTATCTTCTTATGTATAGGCTTAGTGCTGAACTGAGAAATTAATCTCACTTTATCCATATACATTTGAATAAGCAGAGATGTATTCACCAGATGATCTGACAAATACAAACACATTGAATAATTGTACTTTTCTAACTTAACAGAGAAAAGACAGTCATACAAGGATTAATTATTTAATGTTTATATCCAGGTTGAAAACATAAAGTGTTGCTCCTTTGTCTTTGTTAGCTGCTCCAGATGCTTGGAAAATTTCCTTCAGAAGAGATGGGTGTGGGGAGGAAAGCAACAAAATGAAATAAATAATTCAGCAAACATGATTGTGATATAATTATTTTTCTTTTTGTGGCAATTCTGCATGCTTTTTAATGCATTTTTTAATTAAAAAATAAGTATGGTCCCAATATTAAGAAATATGGAACTGTTACCCCATTTAGTTAAAAAGTGTAGCACAAATGCCTCTTCACACACAGATTTGATCCCAACACCTATGTCTACCCTCCGCCCCTAAACAGACAGAAGGGATATGGGGAAAGAGAGGAAAAAAACTACACACAGTCTGTATGTGAAAAACTTAACAAAGAATCATATTTTTAAATACTTAAGCCCCTTCAGAAAAGGCAGTTTCTCATTTTTTTACTCAAGGTGAATATAGGTTTCTTTGTACATTATTCAACCAAGTCTTGAAAATATAAGGTATTTTTGTTCATGGGAACAACAGAAATTTTCTTTAGGGTCAATTTATGCATTTTTCCATCTTTTCACTAATGTACACTTATACATGTGTTGGTTATATGCTGTCTAGTCTTAAAAATAATACGTATTTCTCATTTGTATCAGCATGAGAAGTTCTATGTAAATATGTTATCGCAATATACACTGTTTAATTGGGGCATGCTATGTCACTGTAGCTGCTTTATTGAGATGTCTCTTGGGAAACTGATTTAACCTACTGATAGCGAATGGTAATATGGTAATAACCACTGCCTAATCAGGACAGTAATTAGCATCAATTCTGTTTAATTGAACTAAATTTAAAAAGAACTAAAGTACTGATTAACCTCCAAACTATCGATCAGTGCTCACTAATTCTCCACAGACACAGAATAATTATATCAATAATTGACATAAATGTCTAACTTTACAAATCAAACAGTATCTGGAAATACAGTATAGCATAAATAGTATTCCTGCATGGGCAAAATCAGTCTGAATACATTATCTCTGTAGTCACGATTCCTTTTCAAATATAAATTGTTCAACTAAAATTTACATCGTTGATGGTGTTTAGCTGACTCTATCTGCAGTGGTTTTTTTAGTACCTGTATATCAGGCATCACTCAATTCCACAACAACTTTGGGTGACTGCTGAACTGTAGAAGTATGGCATAGATTTTACAATGTCTGAGAGTAACGATACACCAGGGCAGAAAACTGCTTGACACTTTGTGTCTTACTGTTCACATCCCTATACCTGTAGAAATATGCTAGAGACAAAGGGTTTCATTTCTTCCTCACAAGATGTTATGATAGTATATTCTTATCACCAAATGTTGCAGGTTTTCCCAAGAGCAGTACTTGAGAGTTACAATAGTCATAATGATTAGCATTCCTGGTGATTGTGTCACTCAGTATTGGATTCAAAGAGCTCAGCGTACTTCATTGCATCTTTGCACTGAGTTGCAACTGATTTTTTTTTGTACTTTCACATACCTTTGGACTTGATTATTATGTTTCTGCTGTTCTTTTCCTGAAATTCCTGTGCCATGTCCACTCAGGGCAATGTCACCGATCAAGAAAAGATGGCTATTCTTTCCATCTAATGAGGATAGCATTCTTTTTTTGAGCTTCTGTGTGTGCTTTTCTTAAGATTTCTTCTTCATAACAGTTAAAGAGGGTCAGTGGAATTGACAACCTTGTCTTATAGCTACCTTCAAGTTAAACCAATTACTTTGCTCATGTTTTTTTCATGAGAATTTGCACAGAGATTTTGTATCAATTTTAGGATATTTTCAGCAACTCCATCCAGCTGCAGTTTTCAAAAAAATCTATGTGATATCAAATGTGTAAGTACAATGCAAGACAAAACTTTCCTTCCTTTTGTACGTCAGTGGTTTCATACACAAGCTATAGATCTAACAATATTATTCCTTTTCTGCCTATATTGAAATTCTGCAGCAATTTTCAGAAGTGATTATTTCTGCAATAATTTCCGAAAGTAACAAAGTCCCTTCACTACAAATAAGGACAAAAAGGAACTACATCCAACTTTTCAGCCCTCTTCTACATAGCTAGGATGCATGTGTATAGCATGCATGGAAACCAATGTTGTCACATTTTGTCATCAATGCTATTTATGTTTCATATCAGGCATGTAAGGAACTTATTCATTCTCCATTGTACAGCTTATGGTCTGTTGGTTCAGCTACTGGAAGAAGCTCCTTTTAACAAATGTAGCTTCTCATATACAACATGTATGTATGAAGCTTCTCCTTCATTTCCAGCAGAGAATTAATTTCATTGGTGTTTTGCAGCTCACAGAAGTACTTTCTGCAAAGAGCTGATGATCGCTTTTTATTTTCCTATTAGAACAACCTTCTAAAAATTCTGACAAAAGCTTTAAGAAACAGTTGGTTACCTGGTAGATCTTTCTAAGAATATTTATTTTCTAAAAAACTAAAAGCAACTGTATATTGATACTCTAATGCCTGCAATTTATTTCACCATTACTGCTGTGTCTTTTGTTACATTTTATATAGACACCACCTTCTTATAAGCTCTTCCATATTCCTT
Organism: Fregata magnificens; assembly: GCA_013389945.1. Lineage (NCBI taxonomy): Eukaryota > Metazoa > Chordata > Aves > Suliformes > Fregatidae > Fregata > Fregata magnificens. The sequence continues at coordinate 30,186 of WAAD01038750.1, forward strand.
TGACCTCTTGGTTTTCTCTGTCAGTCACAAAATTTGATCAGCTTCTCTGTGGTCCACTCTTTCTTATTTGGAATCTGCTGCCCAGGAGATTATCTGTCATCTTTGTAAAGCTTTCTCCTGTTCTTTTCCTGAAATGCATGCTATTTGTTGCTTTCTTTGCAGATTAATCTTTATTTTAGTTATTACTGCCATAGGATTCTACAACAGTCAAATGAATCATCTTTCCATCACACCAGTAGAGGGGTTTTTCGGTTGGTTTTTTGGGTTTGTTTTTTTTTAATTTGTTTTGTTTTCTCCCAAATCCTGGTTTAGTTGATTATGCTGTAAATCTATCCAAGTGTTTCACTTTGATGGCTGAAAAATTATGGACTCCCGGCAGAAAATTGTATTTTTGCTGTTTGTTTTGCCACACCTAACCTTCCTAAAACAACCCAGTTAGTGTGTCTAAGCTCAGGACTTGTTCAAGTCATCTTGTACAAGATAGTCTTTGGACACTTCTCAATCACATAGCTTTGTGTAATAATAGCCTAATTTTGCATGGGTTTAGACTAGATGATCAGAATACCAAAGGACAACCAAACTCTATCTGGCCTGGCTAGCAAGCTGGCTTGACAGGTAGTGATTTCCAATCTTTTTTTAAGAAAAACTTCCTTGAGGAAAAATCAGTCATGTTTCACTCATTCAGCGTCACTTAACTCATCAACACTGCCTGTTTTTGTGACAACCACCTCTGGCTTACCAACACTGAGCCAAAGCTAGTTAGGTTGACCAGGTCTGCCTATAAACATTCACACGTCTCTGTCTGTCATCCTCCTGTTTCCAGGATGAAGGCATAGATATAACCCTGGTGGCTCTTTAGAGAGCCCAAACTGTCCTAGCAACAACTTTCTCTTGGGCTCCATTCTGTGTTTGGCTTCCAGGGAACGAATAAGAGAATCAGCCTGTATCCTTGAATATAGAGCAAAAGTTGCCTTTAAATCAGAAACAAAACAAAATATTTAATTGTTACCTTAACTGTAGCGTATTGTGTTCCCTTTTTGGGTAACCATCATTCTACTCTCACACACACAATGGCAGAGCAATTGTGCTTTCCCACACTTCCCATCATGAGATCTTGCTGTCCTTTAGTTGGAGTTAACCACTTCCATTGTATGAACATCCTCTGCATCCATAGAAGATACTGCAGACCCAGTACAATCGACCTGCAATCCCATAAATCATGTCAAAAACTAATGGTTCAAACTACTTCTTACAAAATAGCCTTCTCTGAAATAATATTTTGTTAAACTGACTATGTGTTGAAAAATCACAGTTTCGCTGTGAATGAATGTGGCCAAATCACTTGCAAAAACATTTTCAATGTTTTAATTTTTCACTCTGTTTAATTATCTATGTTAGTGATAACTCTCATCAATTTCCAGCTGGAAATTTTTGAATCAATTGTTATTGCTAATATACACTATACAACCATACAGAATGTTGCAAAATAAAAAGTACAGAGAAAACTAATGTTAGACTCTGCTCTTAACAGCCCTGGACTGTGACCGCATGTGTAGACAAAAAGGTGGATGACCTGAGAAAACCTGCAAAAAAGATTCCAGCTCAGGTGAATACATTCAAAGGCAGGAAATACATGACTTTTGGCTGTTAAAAAAAATTATTAGAATTCTAAGTTTTGTCTTTGTCTATCATATTTTGATCTTTTATCTTTCAGTTTCTTTCCTTAAATTCATTCCATACACACTGTTCTTGCCCTTATCCATCTGTCCATTCCTATTTCCTTTCCTTTTGCTTTCCATTTTGTTTATGGTTTATTTCACCAAGTAAACATGTACTATTCATCCAAGATGGTATTTGCTGTTCATTCTTTGTATGTCCAACCTTTCTTCCACTCATTATATATCTCATTTGTTTATATTTCTCATTCCTACAAGCTCTCTGAGTCAGGAATCTTTCATGCTAAATCTCAGACACTTCCTCAATAAGCATGAACAACAAAATTATCATAGCAAAGGTGAAAAGACATTTAAATGGATTTCTTCCTAAATATTATTCTGGTGTTAACTGAAACATTTAGCTTGAAATTAAGTTTTAAAATTTCCCTTAAGTGTGGAATTTTCGTATAAAATATGTGTTCTGCAGAATATGGCATCTGTGTTTAAAAAAATCACTGTTACTTATTTTCACTCATACTTCTTAACGTATTTCACTACATATGAGCCTTTCAGATACGGATATTGGCTGGATAGAAGTCTTAAAATTAGAATTACTTGTACACAGACAAAATAAAGATTTTTTTTTTCTTCTCAGCATTCAGAGTGCCAGCCTTTGAAACATTCAGTTTACAAATTGTAAATGTCTGTATTTACTTAGTTTTTTAATAAACTTTTTTTTGATATTTGAAACTTATCTCGGGGTGGAATATTCACATTGTGTCAAAGATTAAAGTATTAGTCTTCATAAATGCCTGAAGGTGGATAAATAAGTAAGCTCAAGAAGAAAAAAAAAAAGAAGATAATTACACATGAAACTCCCTTTGGTTTTGGTAAACTGGGTATAAAACTCCCTAGAAACAGTGCAAAAAAACTGTCACTGGATTTGTTTGTGTGCCTACCAAATGCAAACTATATACTAAATATAAAGTCCCCAAATGGCAATACTTAAGTATTTCTTCTACTTTGGCCATATGGTATAGCAGTCTTTTGATATCAGTAGAGATTGCTGCAAAAGGAACATTTCCTTTCTAACAAAAAGAAATTAATACCTTTTATCTGATTTTTATTTTTCAGATGAGAAGTAAAAAATGAAATGTGCTTGCATACAGATAAATTTAAAGAACCCCTATTTCAAGGGAATGGAAAGAGTTTCTAGTTTATTCCTGGCTACACTATTATTCAGGCTCTCTCTCTGGGGAACTATGTAGTCTGTAGAGACAGCAGTCTTTGGGGAGTCAAGGATTAATTGATAGGAATCGCAGTGTTTCCTCAGAATTATTAATTTCAAATAATAAATTTATGACAGAATATTGCTCCTCTGAAAGATTTTCATCTGCTGCCAGAAAGCAACTATATAGGTTACGAATAATCAGATATTCAAATTAAATATTTATAATTAAAAAGTAATTGTCCATATTAAATAAAAGATTGTGTTAATAATTCCAGGATAAAATAGTACTGCCCGATCAGAATGTTTGAAGACATCTTCAAGAGATACAGCTCAATGTTTCTTAATGGACTGGTGAATAGATGTTACATTTTTCTCCCAGTTAAATTCAGAATTGCCTTTCATGTGTAACTAATATGGGAATAAACATCCAGGTTTATTCTACTCTCTCTGTCTTTGTGTGAACACTTTAGAGAGTGACCTTTGCAAACAGTGGCTCAGAATATAAATGGATACTGACTTTCAAAGCTTTTGACAAAGTTAGCACACAGAGAATATGCTGCTATGAAATTAACAGTTCTGCCAGATGGTTTGTACCTGCAAGCTCTGCAATAATTACAATAACCTCATCATATTCCTGGTCTTTCATCACCTTGAATATTTTTATTGCAGTTGTGCAGACATCTTTAAACATTTCACCTCAAAGAGTGAAACTTTCATTTGGGTGAGAAATTCCATCATAAAACTGCAAATTAAGGAAATGAATAATCTTATATTAATTCTCAGTTTTTTAAGTAAGTTCCTCACCACCAGTTATTCCTTGCTAGGGAGATTGGTAATGTGCTTAATGGCTCAAAAGAAATTTTGAGACGCCCTGAACATGGAACTTTCATCAAGCATGCCGTTTGTTAGGACTTTTGGAAGATGTTCATACTCTCATCACGGTTCGCACCAAAAAAATCTCACCACTCTAATGGAAGCATGATCAGGTTTTTCCCTTTATAATGTATTTCATTATCCTAAAGCTGTGGAAAGGCAGAGGAGATCACTCATTATCATTCTCCATCAATACTGCTCAGATTAGAAGAAACATTATAATTCTCATAGTTCTGTCCCAAATGCATTTGTAATCAAGTTTTTTTAAAAGAGTTCTCACTGGGGATCCATTTTAATTCAGACTGTGTAGTGAATATCCACATAAGAGTGACATTAGCTAGACAGCCACCCTACCTACAAAGAAGTGTTGACTCAATTTGCGAATGTTACAAAACAAAGTACGTGCCTGAAAGAGAGCTCTACCTAATCAAGTGATGCAGTGTCATAGAGGTTAATTTGCAGTCAGAAACATTAGGTGCTAATGACCACTGTCCATCCGAGGTACATTTCGGGGCCTCCTGCTTTGGACTAGCTCTATAACAGTCCTGTCAGGGGCTGCAGAGCATTGAAGAAGACTCCTTTGGCACATCTTCCAGACAGTTGCTAAGGGAATTTAGTTCAGTTCAGACCTCTCCATAATGTGAATTGAAGCACAGTAGGGTAGGGTAGGATAAGACTCTTCCGAGGCATGTTCCTTATTTGAACTCAAATGGTGCCAGGGAGACACTCAGAGGTGATGAATCTATGCACCCACAGAACCACTAAAGGCTGGGAGATGAAGGGATTGAGAGCAGCCCTGCCAAGAAGGACTTGGGGGTACTGGTGGATGAAAAGCTGGACATGAGCCGGCAATGTGCGCTTGCAGCCCAGAAAACCAACCATATCCTGGGCTGCATCAAAAGAAGCATGGCCAGCAGGTCAAGGGAGGTGCTTCTGCCCCTCTACTCTGCTCTTGTGAGACCCCACCTGGAGTACTGCGTCCAGCTTTGGAGTCCTCAGCACAGGAAAGACATGGACCTTTTGGAGCGGGTTCAGAGGAGGGCCACAGAAATGATCCGAGGGATGGAACACCTCTCCTGTGAAGAAAGGTTGAGAGAGTTGGGGCTGTTCAGCCTGGAGGAGAGAAGATTCTGGGGAGACCTTATTGCAGCCTTTCAGTACTTAAAGGGGGCTTATAACAAAGATGGGAACAAACTTTTTAATAGGGCCTGTTGTGATACGACAAGGGGTAATGGTTTTAAACTAAAAGAGTGTAGATCTAGACTAGATATAAAGAAGAAATTTTTTACGATGAGGGTGGTGAAACACTGGAACAAGTTGCCCAGAGAGGCTGTAGATGCCCCATCCCTAGAAACTTTCAAGGTCAGGTTGGACAGGGCTCTGAGCAACCTGATCTAGTTGAAGATGTTCCTGCTCATTGCAGGGGGGGTTGGACTAGATGACCTTTAAAGGTTCCTTCCAACCCAAACCATTCTATGACTCTATGACTCTATACAGAGTGGAAGTAGACATGAGTGACAGTTGACATTACACACCAACTCATTGCAACTCTAGGTTCTTCTGAAAGGGGTGATCCTGTTCCTGATACTGCCACTGGACACAGGTCAGCATCTCAGATTGCATCTAGTAATTGTCCATGTACAGGTTGAACTTGTCACTTACAGTAAAAAAAGGTGAGGAGAGGCATTCAGTTGGCATCAATGAATTGATGTGCTCTGGACCACATGACTGTTTGATCTGAAACTGTGAACCCTACAGCCCCCTATAATGCCAGTGAAACCACACACTCCAGGTTTGTGTATGTCTTCGGACCAAGGAGGTTTGATTCAAGCTTGTCTCTTCCACAACACATGTCCCAACACTGAGGAAGTCTCTTATTTTCTTTGTGCCGCATTTCATTACTTGTAAAATGAATAAAGCATGCTTCTGTGCACAGTAGTTGTAAGGATAAATAAAGACTGTGAAGTACTCATACACTACTCCAATGGGTTTGTACAAGAGTTATAGATAGACATGGACCAGTGAATGAAAAGACAATAGTGGACTTGACATGTAGGAAATACCATATGAACAGAAAACCAGAACAAACGCCAGAATGATTCCTACTCCTAGATCTGCTTGACAATTTTTAAGTTTTCCAACTAGCACTTTCTTATTTCTACCCTATTGCTGTGTGGAAGAACTAGAAAGCAACTAGTGACACTGGAAAAGGGTATTTCCACCTCTTTCCTAGGTCAACAAGACATAGTCCTTCAGATAGAGCTTTAGAGGGCAAATGGTGAAATTCACTGTTTTCAGAATGCTGTCAGGCTAAATAAACACAAAGACTGCAGAAAATATTTTTCTTTTAATCTCTTCCATTGCACTACTTCTAGCCCTTGATTGTAACAAGAATAAGTAGAAAAAACTATCAGGAAGAAGTGTGATTATATGGATTGCAAGTGGATTATATCGCTTTAAATATCAATACATCATATGCACTCACCCACTGAATAAGGCTTGCCAGCCAGCTGCCACATTGTTTAAAGTCATGCTAACAACCCATCAATTAACAAGTAGAATTTCTGCCTTCTGGTATAGAATATTTTGTCTCACTCCCACCTGAATTCACTCCACATCAGATCATTTCAGCCTAGCTGTAATTTGCTAGATGGCAAAGTAATATCCATTTTATTGATTTGATTTAATACATCAGTTTCAGTAAGTCATATGAGGAAAGTTCAAGTCAACCCATACTAACTGTCAAATTTGAGGATCCAGAGCTCTCTGTTTCTTACATAAACCTATAGAAATTCTTTTTATTGAATAATCTTGGAAAAGGGGTTCTCATCTCTGTCTAAGCAGCTTGCAGGGGTGGCTGGAGGGGAGACACATGATAATGCAAAGTGACAATATTAGAGATAATGAGTTATAAGAGAGACAGGAACTTCTCAGAGGTTTCTTGCTGCATTTACATTATCTGTGGCACTTATGCTCCAGGATGCTGTTGAACCCTTCATTGTCAGTAAAAGTGAACAAGAAAGGCTTAGCGTTTGCCATGGCTGTGGATAAAAATCACTTGAGAGGAATCATGTGACCAGCTAAATCTCTGCAGTCTATTAATGCTGGGAATACCACTGTGAATGGACCTGATGCTCTGCGGGGTGCAGGGCTTATGAAAAGCTAGTTATGACCTTCCTCCATATTAACATTATAGGACTCTGTGCATATGGCAGGTATAATCTCTCATCACATCCTTCAAAGAAAACAAGTGTGAGCATATGCTCGACTTTCTTTTTGAAGAAGCAAAGAGAACAGAGACTGCCTCTTTTTCTCCCCATTTTGTAAAGGCCTTTATACAAACTGTGATAAAATGTTTTACAGGAAGAGAGGCAGAATAAAGAGCAAACATTTTATAGAACTAGTTACTCTCATACCGATAGCTAGGGGAAAATGACATACTGTATGTTGATACAGAAAAGTAAAAGAACAAACACCCTGAAACTCTAAAGCGCTGAGATGCAAGTGTTCTCCTTTAGCCCGAAGTGAGCACAGAATGGAGGTGTGCTGTGCTGAGCAGAGGGAGGATTTCGTTGCATGATAAAGTGAAAAAGGAAGGTTATGGGGTGAAATACGAAGAGAGGAAGTAACAGTAGGAGGACGATTTCTGGAGCATGAGGCAATGTAAGTAAAAGATGTCCTCCATCTGTAGAGATTCCCAGAGAAAAGGCAAGACTGAAAGTGCACGCTGAGAGTTCGTTCTGTGCAAGGGCTAAATTCTGATTTCATTTATCCTAAGCATAAATCCACTGAGTCTGACTCTCATCTTTCACGGTTACACAGATACAATTTATTGCATTTCTTCTGGTGTAAGCATCCAAGTGCTTCTGGATGTAACTTAGGATATTTACTCAATGTGCAGAACTTTAAATTTAAAATGTTTTGGCTGGATACAGGTACCTCTGCCCATTTATACTCTGTGAGTGAATGGATACCAAGCTGATTCAGCTTTCCAGTGCCAGTACTTGGAACTATTATTCAGAAAATCACATTCTGAAAGTGAACTCTCTCTGTAAACACTATAATCAGCAATGCCATGCCAAAATACTCATGGGATAAAAAAACCCACAAACCCTAAGGAAGTATTTCCATTTTACAGAAAATACATCCTAAGTGAATTTATTAACTCAAATACAAGAAATTTTTTTGAGGTTAGTAAATGTATATTGCTTTTCCATGTTTATTTACAGGAGAAATCTAACACTAGAAAATTGATCTCCCAGTTAGTGATTAGGCTCAGTCATTTTGCCTTTCTGTTTGTAAATGCAAGTTACAAAGCACCCTATTAATTATCAGTTTGTCAAACTAGTTGAGTGGCTTTTTCAAGAAGAGCTACTTCCAGTGGCTCCTAAGTCAAAACTAATGAGTTACTCCTGTGAGATTTTCGCCCAGAATAGCTAACACTTCTGGGGACTGTGCATAAGATTACTGCCATCTTTAAGATATGTCAGCACTTTCAAATGCAGGCATGAGTGCAGATTTTGTGGCTATATCCAAAGTTCCTTTCAGCTGGCTAGCTTTGCAGGTGACAGTAGACTGCACTGGTCTCAGACCAATTTATCTGCCTGAAAATTATCCCAGGATCCTAGTGAATTTAGGTGCCTGAATTGACCTTTATGCTATAGCAGCAACAACGTTTGAGCTCACTGTGTTAAAGCTGGATGGTGTTTGTCTCTGTAAAGCTGCTTATTCCGTTGAAGTGTAACCTTAGGATCAAAGTGCAGATGTGCTGAAAGCAAAAAAGAGGTGACTGCATGCAGTGCAAGAAACAAGAGCAGATATTGATGTAGAGAGTCTTCAGAAGATTCTTTCAAATTTCAAAAGAGTTTGGATTCAAGATTCTTCCTTCTAAAGTATACAAGCAAAGATGTTTATACAACCAAAAAAATGGTTCAGCTCTCAAAACGCTTTATTCGCAATACACTTACATACTTATACTGATTTTAATAAACATCTGGGTCAAGATTTTAATGGCTTTTCAGGAATAGAATGGTAGTTTCTTGAAAGTTAATGACATCTACTCCTACATTGCTTGGCAGCTGTGGAAGAACTTGATCTCTATTTTTTCCCCCCTCACTTTATTATTGTGCAATGATCACTGTTCCAAAGATTATTTAATAGCTAAAATAATCCCATAATTTGCATTGGATATAATCACGCTCCTTCTAGTTGTGCAAGATAACTGCTGATGTCTATCCACCTAGATTCTTATATGGTCCCACCGGGTAATATAATTTATTTCTGTGTAAAAATAGAAACCATTAACAACTTTCACTTTCTTTCTGCTTTCTCACCCTGCAGCAATAATTAGTTATGTTCTTTAGGGGTGAGTGAGAGACAGAGAGGTGAAGGAAATAAAGTGGAAGTTTTTGTTTCATAAAGAGCTTCAATATTTTTTAAACTTGGCTTCATTGTAATTCAAAATGAAGAACAGACCTGTTTACAGTCTTCATGAAAAGGCCTGAGGCCTCAGTTCTCATGGTTTCTATATAGAGATTGCTGAATTCCCTGGGCATTCGATGTTCTCCTGGGGAACAGCTCTGCATCTGAAAGTCCAGCAGTCCAGACTAACAAAAAACTATGATTATAAGATTTTTTAGCTTTGGAGGAGAAGCTAAACTGAAGATACAAGATCTGAATTTACATCTGAGGCCTGTGGTCATTTTTCTTTCTTCTGATATTTTAAGGCATTTTTTATTAATATTGTCCCACCCCATAATTTTTCCCTACATTTTTGGTAAACAATAGAATAGTTCTAGCAGAATAAAAATGTTGTAATAAACCATGACTGGTTTATTAGAGAGAGAAGCAATCCTGCATTTTAGTAGGAGTCAGTATCATGGAAAGTTCTCAGTATCATCAGTGAAAATAAGTGAATAAAATTTTATATAATGCAAGACTTACTGTGAACGAAATATGATGACAAGAAGCAGTCAGTGATGACAGTGAGCAATTGATCCAGCAGATCTGCATAACCTGTTTTGAGTCTGAGGTAAGGTCAAATTCTATCTGAGCATAAACTTCAGATGTTGGCCCATCATCATGGCTTCAAAATATCTCTCTTATAAAAGAAAACTTAAATATATATATATATATATAAAATTATTTTGTTTACCATTAAATGAAGTGGAAGAAATGTGGAAAAAAACAGAATATTGGTTTGAAATGTGAACATATTAAAATATTGCATTACTTGTGCTTATATGACTTTCAGAAGTTGTATGTTTTTGTAGATTTCCAGAGTTTTTGCTGACAGAATGAAGATGTATATATTCATGTTTACTGAGAAAAAGTTATTTCAATGCAACCGTATAATCTCTACTTTATTTACTGTTTTGGGAAGACAGTGGTGACATTTCCTGACACAAAGTACAGGGATAGGGAAAAAAAGGAAAAAACATTTCAAAGATTTCTTGCACACTCTGATAAAAGTCTGATTAGTCTATGACAAGAGCATTTTTCCCCCAGTATCATGAACTTGCTTTGAAGGATACTATTTTGTGACAGACCATTTGGTTCACTATGATATGTGGATTTATATCCTCCTTCAAATGTGCTCTTTTGTCCTTTGATATTATTTATTTATCATGGCAGTAACCCTGTTTCATTTTTAATAAAATACAACTTCCTCAAAAGTGAGACTGATGAAATTATTTACTGTAAATTGTGTACCTTTGTAATCCTTGTTTGCTTTTTGTCAAATCATTTATAAACTGATTTCTATCAGGTGATTAACCTTTTGCAGATGCTGAGAGCTACCCAGATGAATTATCTCACTGACTGTAATGGGGCTTCCTATGTATGTGAGTGTTCACAAATGTGAACAGGGAATATACAAACTGACCTTGTGACTGTATTTATTTGTCAGTTTGCATAAACTGCAATTTCTGTATATATTTTTGCAAAACTGTCCCTTTTACTATCTGCCATCTGTGATATGTTGTCATCATAATGACTGCATTTTAAATAGCAAATGCATTATAGGTTTTAAAATGTGCATGAACCTTTGCGTCTCTGAGACAGCAAGAGAAAATAAAATGAAATCTTTGTTGTAACACATAAAATTTGCATGGAAAAGAAATATTAACTTTTTTCTACCTTCTTTGACATGAGGTCACTGACAAACATGTTAACGTGGGTCACATCTTCCCTTTACTTAAGCTATTATAAAACTGGAAAAGCTTGGCTGGCTCTAATGAAAAATTGAAACTGGAAATTTGGAATCAATGTTAGCTACCCATGCTCCATACTAGAACTTCACAGTTGTTTTTCCTTTTCTTTGGGTTATCTTTAAAACTTGGGAAATTAGATATATATTAAAGTTGAGCTATTAGTTTAAAATATGCAAACTCCCTTGACAATGCTGCATTTAGTTGAATCTTCCACTTTGATGCACCCTCCAGCTCTTTTCATCTCATCAGAATAAGTATTAAACCAGAGGAATTGTTGAACAGAATGACTGCAACTGAATATTTTGGAATTTAGGTTAGTCTTCAAAGAACAAATTATTTTTGACCATTGACTGCTATTACAAA
>WAAD01038750.1:41551-71201 GCA_013389945.1 Fregata magnificens
TTTTACTTCTCATTTTAAACCATGCACCACTCTAGCTTCCTTATTTATTCTAGAGTTTTCTATTCTAATACAGTATGAAAGTAGAATACTACTGAATCAGGTACAATGTAAAAACTAGACCTCCAGAATTTCCTCTGTCCTACTTACCTCCAATGAAACCGCTACTTTTCCCCCCAGTCTCGTCATCCACTAAAAACTTCTCTGGAAGCTAGGCAAGAGGAGACAAAATTCAAGTTAAAAGACATAAAAAAAAAAAAAATTCTATAGGACCAGTTTATACANAGGAAAACTATATTAAGTGAAAGAATTAGGTAGAATTAGTAGACTGGTCACAGAGGCTAAGCTGGCATAAAGATCATGTATAGTATGTGTTACAGTCTCCCAGTAAAACTAGAGTTTGCTTCATGTCCAGTACTTCTAAGCATCTGGTCAAATAACTAAAAGTAATACCATGTGAAAAGGAGGCGTTTTCTCTGCTGGTGGCATAAGCATCATTGAAGCTGCTTAACTAGTTGCATGGAGATTTGGTAGTGAAGCAGGATTCCTAGACTTATCTTAAACCAATCACCCAAGTGCAAGCACATGCTTTGATGGGTATGGAGACATGCTGTGTGGAGGAAACATCAGCCTTTTTATAAACCTGTCTTCTGGAATGAATTGATTATTTTTTGAAAGGGATAAAGAAAAATATAATGCACTATACCAGCTATGCAACACAAGATTTATTATTACTTTAATCTATTTATCTTTAATGTTTCACAGGATGAAATGTTACAGAAAGTTTAGAAGTGCAATTCAGTTCAAAGTTCTGAGACAAAGGAAAATGGGAGGGTTGACTAAACAGCTTGGATTTGTAAACTGGAACAGCAACTGAGAACTGACTTTCATTTACCATATTATTTAGCATATATTTTAATTCCAGGCAGAGTACTGCAGCATACTGTATCTTAGTATATGGGCATTTTTGTCAGAAGTAAGGAAATGCAAAAGTATACAAACGCATCTCTATTTTTTGTGATCTATTATTTAAAATACCAATTTCAAATGTAATTACTTTCAGTATGGTTAAGTTTTTAAATTCTCTTCACTGTATTCAAAGGAATTATTTCAACATTTAAATATTTTTTGTTGACGGGCAGGAGAGAAGAAGGGAGGAAAGGAATAAAAGAACTGGGACTAAAGAAAGTTGGAAAGAAACCATCTTCTTTTTCTGTGCACAGAACAGGTAAATGTAGATTGGAAATGTTACCAAGATTGTCCCTTTCAACTAGAGGAAATTATTAAAAAATTTTCTGCTATTGTTTTTCTTCAGAGGAAAATATTCCTTTGCCATTTTCAGTTATCTTCAGAAAGTAGACAAAATTCTCAAGATTTACATTTAAAATATTATTTTTCTGCAAGCTTTAGTGATATCAGTTTTGACCAAGAAACACTATTACAAGACATGATAGAACAGCTAAGCTTTACTCCCTGTTTAATCCTTGCTCCTCTGTCGAGCCATCAGTTAGATACCTGACACAACTCCTCGGTAGTCAATGGCTTCTTTTCTGAGGTCCATGGCTGCTGGCAGGCACCATTTTATTAAAATGTGAACTTCTTACCACAGGTTCAACTTTCAGCATGTTAGTTGACCAAACATTGCCTACAAGCTTATGTGATGAGACGCTACTGGATTTGAATTTCAGTGCTATTTCCAATTGGTTAAAAGCAAGGCTCAGAGCCCCCTGCATTCCTGCATGAGCTTGAACGTTGGTAATGCACTTATATTGGGCAAAGTAATTGACTTACTATAATGTAATTATAAGAAATCTGCATTTCTATTTTTTCATATTATGTTTATGAAATAGCCCACAAACCAATTTACTCCCCTTAAAATCAAAACATTTCAGTCTGCCAACACAACAAGCCATTGGCAGTTGGAGGGGATATACATATATGTATATAAAGGCTTATTGAAGGCAGATTTCCTTTTAGAATAACAGGTTTTCTACTGAAATAGTATAAAAGACACGTCAGAAAGCTGGTTGCTACTTAAAAACTTCCAGATACAGAGAGAGACAGTTCAATGAAAAGCTAGAACTAGCCTTGCCTGACGGCATAATATTTCTTATTATATTGATTTATTCCTTCACTATTAAAATAAGCCATTTACCAGTTATGAAAAGTGCCAGTCCTCAGCTGTGTGAATGGTAGAATCACAGAGTAATAAAATCACATAGACTATTTCAGAAGTCGGCAGTACTACTTGTATCTGATACTAATCATAACTTCTCCTCAGCCTCTTCAAATCTAACAGTTAAGCACAGTGGAAAATATATCTAAGATCTGACTGAGAAGCTTTTGGGATAAAGTGTCAAGACGAGTAGCAGACAACACCATTACTGCTAGTGATGGACATTTTTAAATGCTTGGTTATTTCCTAACACCAAAATACTTATGCAGAGTGGATGCCACTTTAGTTGTTATTTTTTCTTTCCTGAAACAAGAAAAAAAGAAAAGAAAGCTTAACATAATCTTTTAAAAACTAATGTCTTTGCTTAGGGAAAAGAGTGGTTTCTGAATGTTTTTCATTAAAGCATTATGTGGTACTGCATCAGTCAATCTCATCCAAACAATGAGACGTGACAGTCTCTGTGCTCCAGGAGGTCCTTCAGCCGCATCCCCTCAGGTACAGGCAGTGCAGCCAAGCGCTCACTGCGCATGGCCTTGAGTGCCTGCATGACTATGATTAAAACATGATCTAAATTGATGAGGATGTTTTCTAATGGTAGGAAGAAAATATATAAATGCCATGAAAGAGTATGACGCCTCTGTTCCAAAAAGCCCAAGACTGGAAAAAACCCAGTTCCATAAAACAGTTCCTCCGAATTAGCATTTTGCTGTGATCAATTAATAATAATTACAACATACATAATTACAAAGATGATTCACTTGGATGGGTGACTGCTGCATGGCCGTATTCTCTATAGCTTAACGGAGTGGGAGAGCAACTGGGCTGTGACCACTAGATTCATTTGCCACTGTAGGTCAGGACAGTATGAATAAAAGACACAAAAAGGATGGATTTGACACAAAAGAAAGTACAGTGAAATCAGAAGTTCTATTTTTTTAAGGCTTCTATGTGAGAGGAAAGATGTTAAGCAATTTTCATAGATAAGCACAGTAACATATTCTTAGATCTTCATATTATGTTTCATTTTTTATGTAAAACACTTTTGAATTAATTCAAAGTACTCATAGTGTGTGCTTTATCTGTTAAGAAAAGTTGGAAGTATTTATCCATTTTGTTTAACTAGTTTTCTATCTTTAAAAAGTTCTGTTAGATATCTCTTTGTAGCTTTATTTTTAACACATCTTTGATGGAGCCTGAAGCTAGGAGAAATTTAATTATCCTTCTTTCTCTCCTTCCTAATTTCTAATAATAAAATAAACTTAGTGATTAAGGCCACAGAAGAGTTGAAGAAATTCATAGCCAACCCCATCCTATCTAAATTGGAGAAAACATGCTTTGTACAATCCTCATCAATGCAATGCCTGAACAGTCCTACATTTCTGGCTGTACTGAATATCTGGTATAATTAGGAAACAACAGAGAAAGACGACAAGAATACACAGAATCTACAACACACATCACTTTGTCACTTAGCAATTGGGTATGCTGGTGCTGGCCCTGAACAGCCTATTCTCAGAGCAGGATTGACACCCCAGGGTTGGATGCCTGAGCTGCTCACATAACACCAGCAGAGGGTTAAGCCCACCAGCTTGGAGTTTAACACGGTGAGCAAGGTATTTGTTGCCTTAGGTAGACAGGCAAATACTTTCCCTGGTACCCCAACTTCTCCAGAGCTTTGAATCTTAATTATGGATTTCAAAGAGACATCTTTTCCACAGCCCCATAACTCTCCAGAGAATGGCTGCTTGCGTTTTCCTTTACATGACAATAGAAGTAATTTATTTATATTAATATATGGCTGGCAAAATATCTCAGGAGGATGGCTCTGTTGCTCTTCCTGTTGAAACTGCCACTTGGTGGACAGGTGTTTGCTTTTTTTTGGGCCAAGGAGAGGATACGGAAAAAGAAACATGAATTTGTAAATAGCAATACAGTCATTCAGTTAGAACGAGTCCAAATTCTGGTTTCTATTCTAAAATATGCAGAGAAGTAAACTGTATGTAACAGCACGTACGTTTGTTTGTGGAGAACTAGAAGGTGAATGCCTTTGTGAGTTTGCTGCTGTTTTCCATCACATCTCAAGCATGTCAGTGCCATAAATTCCCTGTTTGACAGATGTATATGAGCCACTACAGCAATGAAATATATACAGAAAGAGCAAAATAGTGGCATTAAGAAAGAGTTTCTTATACCATAATACAAAAGCACACTACCTCAGCAGAGCCACTAACCTTTGAAGAGGAATAAGAATGTACTGTTTCTCTCCACCTTGCCTGGAGAGAATACCATAATTCACACCATCAGTTTTCAGTCTATAATTGGTCTTTGTGTTTCTGAACAGTGTATCAGGGATTGCTACAGCTATCACATGCAGTCACAGGAGGATAAGACAAAAACATTCTCAGTTTCCTAAGCATCCTCTATGTTCTTCCTACAAAGTCTCAGGAAAATGGAGTCCCAAAGAAATGAAATTAAAACTGTCAAAGAAAATCAACCTCTACATTTACTTTACATTTCCTACTGCTATTGTTTCTTAAGCTCTCCCTAGTGACTGCTACATTAGCATGGATTTACTATTAATATGAAATATATTGTATAAAACTGGCTACAAAATTTGTAACAAAACGTTTTTGTTTGCGGTATACTTATTCTCAAATGTCCTTGCCTCCGGTAGTATATTTAGAAGGCTTTGTTAATGTAGTCCAAGGGGTACCTTAAAAATTGAACCAGCTGAATTCAGGAAAAGATTGTATCTCAAAACATTAAACACATTCTTCCTGTATAAAATCGAGCTGGTTAAAATAATAAAAAAAAAGGTAGTTATTTCCTGTTATAAATTCCATTTTCATTTGATAAAGACAAAAGGCCAAATTACAGCACCTATTGAGTAGCTTTAAGTTCCACATCAAGTAATTATCTAGTAAAGGTATACCAAGTAACCCAAGACTTCGGCACCATTTTCACAGTTATTACCTAAGAATGAGATTTATCAGGCCATTTCTTTGATGTATCATCATAAAAGATCTTCAGCTTGAAGCATACGTCCGTGCTATATCCTAATGATAGCTTTGCTTTACAAAGAACAGACTTGAAAGATTCAGCATATTACAATGCGGTTTTTATTAGTGTCACATTTACTCTGGTTTTGACATAAACAAACACCTTTTTAACAAGAAAGTTAATGTTAGGTGGTAATGTCAATACTAAGTAAGCAGATTTTTAATAAACTCAAGTTCATATACTCTGACATGTTAACAAAAGGAGTTTCAACCTCTTGAACATACAAAGCAATCCAGAATCACAAAAGGTTGCATATAAAATCTGTAGTGAAGCCCTGAAGCTCTGTTTTTTTGGCTTTTTGGTTTTGGTTTTCTGGGGTTTTATCTCCACAACTGAGACTATGTATGAAACTGTGATATCAAAGAGCAACTATTTTACATAAAAGTGATTGAAAACAACTCTTGTCAGGTGTCAAGAAGTCTTTGTCTTACCAAACTTATTTCAGACAGACAGGAGCCAAAAAAAAAAAGCTATATTTTAATCAGTAACTGCTACAAATCAGCTAATTAAAAAGTGCACCAAGAATGCTTGTAGTGATTTATAACCAATTCGTGTCTCCAAAAGCCTTTGACTGGGACAGATAATTACTGCAAGAGTTGGTGAAGGCCAAAGACATAGTACAGTTCATGGCATCATTTTAAATTTTCTTAAAAGTAATTATGTCACCTCATGTACAAGAGAAGTTGATTGCCCTCTGAATTACTTAGGCTTCAAGGAGGCTCTAAGCCTTGGAAAATAAAACTTTAGTATTTTAAATTAGACTCTAAGCCTTCAAGGCTTGGTGGGAACAAAGAGAGAAATTCTGAATGTCTTTTAACAAGCTTGGAAAGAAGCTTCTAGCAATTGAAACAAAGTTTTTAATAACTTTAAAAGATGTTCTTAATTTTTTGCCACATAAGCTTCTAGATGCATTTTTAAGACCTCTGCTCTAAATCTTCTACTCTAATAGTTTTGCTCTTTTCAGAAAGACAAATGGGGACAATTGTCAGAAAAGTTTTTGTGCTGCAAATCACAGCTTGCACCTTGCTATAACTATACAAATAATGATAGATTAGCTGCTTTTTTAAATTGAGTATTTCAAGATGCCTTTAGTCAGTAGCTACGGAACCTGGTATCAACAACATTTTTAGCAATATCAGCATGAAGTTTTTCTCACTGCCCAATAAAGTACAGTATGCGTGTTCTGATTTTTTTTCTTTCTCGAGTGCTATTGGCAGTAATTTCTGGTTCGGTTTGATTGCCACGAAGCAATCAAAACCATACTTAATTGAAACATTAAAAAATCTATGAAAGGCTGCCTGCCACCCCCACATAAAGCTTTTAAATAAGACTAGTTCTTCCAAAGGTTCTGTTATTTTTCTGCTTCAGTGAAAAATGTTTTTAGATGGCCCTCGTGTTTACATAACAATGCAATTGTTGTAATTTTGTGGTAGACTTATTAGCCTTTCATTTTCCATATTTCTGAACACCTAGGTAAAATGAAGTGTTACACACAGCAGTCAAGGGCATCATAAGCCGGTATTGTACATAGGAGCGTATACCATAATATGAATCTCAGTCCCTGGGATTTAGACTTTGACTTTGTGGGAATGCATATGTATTCTCCAAGGTTCAGTATCACCTGTCATGAGAATTGTAAATGCCTCGTGACATTTGTCCTCTGATCACACATCACATCATGTCATAATGATCTAATTCATTGTTATCGCACACTTGATTAATACAGGTGTAACTGAGAGGCTAGTGAAAGCCGCTGTTTGTAAAGAGTAGTAATTTGACCTTGTAACACTTCAAAAGAGTACCATAAAAGCTGATGTTTAGGAGTACAGACAACATTGCAAAGCCCCATTTAAGTCTTTACTATTAGCATATATACTCTGTAGCATTTCCAGTATCCCATAGCAGTGATTCATACCCAGTTCAGGGACTCATTTTTTGGTTTCTCCCTTGCCAACTGCAGCTGACAGCTTCAACAGCTCTTTAAAAGTAGCAACCAAGTCAGTGAATTTTGACCCCTGGAACAAAAGGCTGTTCCCCTTTATAATTCTAGAGTGGTATCATACAAATTAGAACAGGAAATAAAGGTCAACCTATCATCAGTAATCAAATGAATCACACATTTTTTAAAATTTTAAGGTACAAGTCCCTAAGTCCTTATTCTGTGTTTGTGTTGAGCCACAATTTCAGAGGCAACCCTCAGAGGGCTGTAGAAGAAAACAGCATCCCTTTTCACTGACTCTTTCCTGTGCAGAGTACTCAACTGTCATACTTTCAGAAAATATCTAGAAATATGGATTCCAGAGTTTTGCAATGGACTTGTCCACAGCCTCTGTCCCAGAAAAGCTCTCCAAAACAGAGCACAAATTTTTACAGGAACTTAACTCTTGGCATGAAATTTAATAATTAAATGCTTTTAGGTCCTATGATTCACTTGAACTCTTTTTTCCTTTTGTTGTCAAAAGAAAACACTCTTCATGGTAAACTCCTAATAAATCACATTTTTGTTTAATCTTGGTAATGTGTAGATATTTTGTAGCATTATGCATTTTAGAGAGCTGTGGAATCAAAAGAATTTATGACCCTATGCTGTTTATATTCGCCAGACCTTCTTAAAGAAAAACATCAAAAATCACCTTTTTTGCTACAATCTGCAGACTCAGCTGAATTTTACGAGAAGCTGAGTATGCTCAACAAAAGAAGAAAACACTCAATATATTTCAAAATCAGGCTCTGGGTATGCATGCTTAAGTTCTTAATGCACTTCTGTGAAAATCAGTGTTTTTCATTTTCAAAAGATTCTCTCTTCACCATTCATAGAGCTAAACTATGCACTAGCAATTTCAGCATAATCAAAAGGAGTCTGAAGAAAGAAAAAAGCATCTTTCTAAACTGTCATTGTTACCGACAATGGGGTACTCAGACTGCAAAAGTTAGATTGCAGCACTTTAAAATGATCACCTGTTCTTTTCCAAAAGTGAGACCAGAGAAGAAATGGTGGGACAAGCAAATCTGAATGCAGATTTTCAATAACCTGAAGTGTGATAGAGTTCGTATGCAAAGTCAAGGCTCAAACTTTCGGAAAATGGAATTGGTTGCAAAATTCACATCTGGCTTTAGACGGCACTTTTCAGGGACATTTAGATTCTTCTAAAGCTTAATCTTGGCATCAAGCTGACACTGTTACAAGAATTATAAGCTAATAATCTAATGTTATATGAACACTACTTGCTTAAGGGATAAAGAAAAAATCAGTCACACCCCCCCTGAAACTAACATACATTAAATACTTGTTTAAAAAGTTTTTAAAGAAAAACTGAAGTATAATAGGAAACACTCAAAATACTTTAAAATTATCGCTAGTCTCCGCCAATATTCACACAATTTTGTAAACATGTTACTGCAGTTCAAAGATTTGTTTGATGCTAAACATTTTCATATCCCACACAATTACATTGAGTGGAACAGATGATATAAGAGATCTGATACCTGTGTACATACAACAATAGTTAGGGAGTAATGACCTCTTGCTTCTGTTTATCCTGGTGGCATTCCTGCAGTTATACTTCTATTAGTTCTATCTGCAGTCCCTGTTGGGCACTTTCAGTTATGGAATACTGTACTCAAAAACAGAGAAAGGGAAATAGAGGGAGATGTGCACAATTCTTTTTTCAAAGAATATGGTTTTTCAAAAATGTTTACATTTTCATTGTCTGAAATTAACATAGAGTATTTTTACCTAGAGAAGCAAGAAAAATAAGCATTATGTGACCCTACCATGCTTTGAGTAGAAAAGTGAATTATGTAAGTTAATTAACTTTTCCTCTAATTTCCAGATTTCATTTTCCCTTTTTTAACCCCAAGTTTCAGATACCAGCATAACTAAGAGACTTTCTTTGAGTTATCACACATGCTTTCCTAAAGGGTTAATTTCAATAGGCAAAAAATGTTAAGACACTTCAGAAAAGAAAAATAAATCAAAAAAATCCTGTGTTTTGATAAAAGACTAATTTAAGAAGGGTTAGGTTCTGGGCTACAACTTCATTATATGACTTCAAACTCATTGTGTCAGTGTCACTGATCTTTCTTGTTTTGAGCTAAAGTAAATCTTTTTTTTTTCCCCCTTTCAAGCATTTCAGTGACCACAGGATCCCTGAGCAGCTTTAGAGCATCCTTTACTTATCTTTTCATCTGTTAAAATTGAAAGCCATCATAGATTTTCAATGTATTTTTATTTCAGGAGAAATTTAGAGCAAATAGTAGTTCTAGCTTCATATTTTCTCTCTTTATCTATTTGAAAGTGGCCAATAAAGACAAGTGGTGTTAAACGCCTAAAGTGCAATCAAGGTTGTGGTAAATGAAGATGTGAACTTCTACATTTATGATACTAAGGTGGTCAATATAATGCACACTAGGTTTTTCTTCTTATGAAAACAGACAACACATAACAGGTTGCAATGATCTTTCCTGTTCAAATAAAATTTTTATTAATTGTTTTCCCTATTTGCAATCCCTAGTCCAGAACCAGCTTTTCACCTTCCACTCTTTTAAAAATCTTTATGGAATAAGCGATAGAATATTTACTAGGTTCACGTCTGAAATACTGCCAGTGATGGATGAACTATTGTACATATGTAGCTAATGCCAGTTTTGTAATTCCTATGGACCACAAAATTCATTATGTACTTATCACAGGAAGCGTACTCAGGTTTGAGATGCCTTCTAAAGAACTGAAATAACATTGCAGGTATTAAAGTCTTTTCCTTAGGTTTTTAGCAACTTCCAAGTGTTCTAAACTCCGAGAGTTATAAAATGTACAATATCTATAGCTATTCAAGAAATGAAAAGGACTGGATATCACAGACTGACACAGGAACAGAAAACTCATTGGGACCATCTGGAACATTGAGTCCAGTTCTCTGCAGCAACTGAAAGAGAGAGATCTATTTTTAAAAGGGGCTCTCAGAGCATCTGTTCCACAAGAGCAGACAACCTACTTGTAACGCAAGTTCAGAGGGAATAAAGTGAGGCTGAGATGAAAATAGTTAGAATAAAAATTATATTTAAATGAAAAATTGTCAGTGATCTAAGGAGAATTATTCTTTTGCTTTCAAAAAAGAGTTATGTGTTAAGGAACACTGGCAAAAAAAGCAAGAAATAAAACGATATGGGCAAACTCAAACTCTGGGTTATGCTGAAAAAGAGAGTTATGGTTTTGACTTTAGTGTTCATTTTTACCTCTCTTAATGACCACTCACTGATGCTATATTGGTTAACACCTAAGAAGTCCAACTTGGTAGACTGTCTTAATTACACAGAAGTGTATCTATCTGCCTCATTAATGAGAGATACGAATGTGTTGTTGGGTTCTTGAGGATGGCGAAACTGATATGTGGTTTAAAAGGCTAAACTATAACTCCAGTGATAATAAGCAGGATCTTTATTTGTTTGGGGTTTTTTTTAGTTGTTTTTGTTGTTTTTTTAACAATGGTACAGTACTGTCAACACAGTGTCATTAATAGAGGAGATATAACTGGTTGTGTTTGGAATTTGGTGTTGTCTAATATGTTTCCCTGGGACTAAGAAAGGTATTAAGGAAAATAAAAATGACACCAGAGTCTTTTACAACCCAACTGCAAATGACTTGTTCATAGAATTATGAAAGATGAATCAACCAGTCTGAAATAAAAGCATTTCAGTGCTCATCTGTGGACTGATGTTGCCATTACAAGTAGTTTCTAGAAAATTTTTAACTGCAACATAGCAATTTTATGAAGCCAATTGCAGAACAATTTATACATGATATATAGCTCAATTTTTGCAAAACATTTGTCAGATGATATGTCAATCACAGCAAGCTAGTCAGTGTTCAGAAGGAGGAACTCAATCTTCATATCTCAAAATACGACAAAGAAAGAACAAAGGAAGATAGATGGGGAAAAATAAAAGGATAGGAATGAAATTACGCAATGAATTATTTTTCTTTGCTTCATTCTCTGTCTCCTTTGTTTCTTCTTTTTTCATGTTCCTTTCTTTGTCCCTTTATTTTTTCTGTCATCTTGCTGTTGTATTTTTTATTAATAGTGTACTATTATAGTGCTTGATTTTTTCCAAGTTCTTTCTGGGGGCTGTTTCTCATAGAAATAAAAGATAAAAGCTAGCTGTGTTGTACATTTCTTCTCTGATTTCTTTCATGTTTGGACTTTCTTCAGAAAATATTAATAATAATGTTAGACTAACAACTCCATCTTGTCAATTCTTTGTCTAATTGTCATCTTTTTTCTCTGACTTTGGAGATCCAGAAGTCCAAATTGATGTCTTGGCTTTTTAAAGACTGTATTTAGTTCTCTGGCCATGAACCAATTTTAAAATAAACAATGAGTTTTTTAGTATTGCTTTCAACTGCAAAATGTTAAAAGACTTTGAAGACTTAGAGTGGCAAAACATGACCCCACAGAGCACGGGTCCTCATGTATTGAATGTTAAGAATTCTTTGGAAATGTCACATAGTATCAAATAATTATCACAAAAACTGTTGTTAATGCTGAAACCAGTTAGGAGAAAAAAGTGAGAGTCTCTGAGATTTCTGACTCAAGCTTTAAAAGAAAAATTAGTAAGTTAGATATAAAATCATAGACATGAAAACAATTTACATTAAAGCAGTAAATTTTAGAAAATGTCCATACCCAGTAACTGTGACCAAAGCTAGATAAAGTGACTAGTGGAGTTTTACAGGGAAACAAAACTCAGTGGCAGAGGAGGTGCTGCACTTGATGTAATAGATTCATTTCTTATTAATATACGTTGCGTGATGTGTATGAACTTACAGAATGTCTCAAGTGTTAAATTCAGGAGCCTTGGACTCCCAGTTTTATCCTGTGCCCAATTTCTGTTGTGATTCTCAGTGTATGCAGTAAAATTTCAAGGCAGAGTTTTGCTTTAGTATTGCCTCTCAATAGTTAATCACCTTATGTATTGAGAATGCAGAAATTGTTTTGAATGCATAGAGTATAAGAATACAGATTATGAGAATGCATTCTGACATGGATTTAATATGCACTTGTGTCAGTTCATTCTGAAATGAAGGACTCTTGGTTTGCTTGCAAGCTTTTACCTGTGTTGGTGCCACAGCAAAATGCTATGCACTAGGATGCCCTGTCCATATAAACCAAGACACTGTGATAGCAAGTTTTCGCACCTGGTAACAATCACAAGTGTTTTTAGTTGGTAAAATATACAGTAAAGCTATGCTCTTTTGATTGCTTAAGCCTAGATTCACAGATCTGTTTGTGTCAGGAGGCACATTTGTTTTTCTCCTTTGTGCTTTTGTTTCCCAATTTCTATCCTACATCTCTGTCACTCCCATCTCTGTTATCTCTGAAAACCTTTCTGACATTTTTGAAATATGTCATCACTAAATATGTCAGATTCAGCACTTCTTTTAACATTCCTGATGTCTCTCTCTATTTTTTCAGGTCTGGCCTAGTATTCCCTAAAATATTTTCTCATATGTATTCATTCATTTTTGATGGCTTCCTTTTCTCCCCTCCTATTGTAAATGCTTCAGAGTGAGTATGGGTAGCGACTTCAGATACTCATAGAACTGTACAAGCTACATGATTATAAGTTTCTAAACTAGAATTATATACCAGACCACAGTCACTTGGTCTTACTGTATTAGTACATTGTTCCATATGCAAACATGATCATTTTGCCATTTTTTTTCAGACAGAATTTTGTAACTGTGTAACACACACTACCATATAACACTGATTGTTTTAATGACTGCTGGAGGTTGCTTTTCCAGAGCTGTGCCATGAATGCTCTTTCCCAGTACTTGTTTTCTGTCTGTTGTACGCCAGCTTCTGAGATCCCAAACCCACTCACTTACTGCAACCTCCTGCAGCAGCCAGTCCTAGTGCTTCTCCTTCACAAACTCTGAAGACTCCATGGCAGTAACCAAAACTGTAACTCATTTCTACTGCTTTGCTCTCTTTAGCCTAGACTCTGTTGTAGTCCCTCTTACTGCAGCTGGCTTCCTTCCCCCTACCACCATGCCGTGTTCTCTAATGACAATGCCTCCATGCATTGTACCATTGTCCTCAGTTAAAAACAACAAAACCCCATTTTGCTAATATCGAAGTCTGGATGATTTTATTGTCCTTTCACCAATGCTACTTCATGCATTAAATGAGCTTGTTGGTGTTGGCTGAGGTCTCCATGTTAATGGCAGCTGGAGAGAAATCTGGACCTTTCTTTGCAGCAGGTGACAAAGAACTACTTTCCTGGAAACCTGCCCCCTGAAAAACTCCAGTCACTCAAAGTAAGATTCACAGTCTCTGTGCACAGGTAAAGAAAACTGATCTGTAAAGCTAAAAGCCTCAGTTCTCCGTATAATAAATGGAGGTAGATACCTCCTAATTGGGGTGCTCTGAGGTGCCCTTTGGAGATGCCTACTTTTATTCTTTGGATATATAATGAGCCTAGGCAATTAACTGAAGCTCCCAAATTAGGTGTCTAATGTAAACACTATGAAAAAAATCCTCTTCCCCTAGTTGCAACAGAATATTATGCATTGCAATCTGTAGGTCTAATGAAAGCCTTTGGAAAAGTCCCCAGCTGGAAAGAAAAAGAACATCTTTAAAAAATTTCAATTTTATATTCATACGACTTTTTTTTCTTCTTTCTTAAAAATACATCAGGCAGTGAATTTCCAGCTAGTTTGGAATTCTGCATAGTTGACTTCTTATGAATCAGTAGTATATACATATTCTATAAGATACCATTTATGTCTGTACAGAAATTCAACTTTTTGAAGGTCGTCTTTTCTTCTTCTCTGATAATCTAAATGATCCCTATTTCCATGTAAAAGGGTCCTTACATTTGTATCTGGGGGCTAAATTATGTCTAATGTGCTTATTCTATCTTGACCTAGATGTAGACAAAAAAACCCCAAATCTTTTCCCATTAACAATACCAATTATGGAACAATCCTGTTATAATGCAGCATGAAGCACTACAGGTTTTTTTTCTGTAAGATCACCGTCATTCATGCATCTTCCAAGTTAAATATATGGAAAAGGCATAGACTGCTGCAATTCACACAGGAGGTTTGCTAGGCTGCTCTGTGGAGGATACTGTCGGTCAATGATACATTGGTTCAGAGGGCAGTCATTTACTACACTCATCACTTTTGCCACCATCTAACCACATGTCTTAGAGGTATAATAAACACAACTTCTCTCTGGGCTTAATCACCATACTTTAAAGGCTGTAAATATTTTTCTTTTAGCTTGTTTTAAATCATGAGCAAGAAGTAATGACAGGGATTTTAGAGATGGGAAATAAAATAGGAAATAAAATAGGAATTTAGTCTAATATGACATCCGAATCAAGCTAATATTCATTCTTTAAGAACATTTATATTTTGATTAGTAGCAAACACTAATGGACTCCAAGAAATCAGAATTGACCTGTAGATATATTTCATACTTCATGTATATATATACCTGTTAAAAACCTTGCAATATTATGCCATCTTTGCATAGTCATGCAATAGTCATCTTTGCACACTGTCTATATTTAAGCCCAATAAGACACCTGCTTTGTTAATGAATTAATGCTCTTATAAATCTGTTTTGGCTTTTAAGCCACTACTTAAACAGTGAAAAAGAATGTGGGATGCTATTTTTTTGCTTTTACTTAGTGTTTTGCCTTTACTTAGTGTTTTGCCTGTCATAGTAAGTAAATTTAATCTGCATTATTAGTAACTGTCAACAGCATACTCTGAGCAGAAGGCAAATACAGCAGGTGGTAAAAAAAGAAGAGATGGCTGAAAGCAGAAAAGCAAAACAAATGATTGCCAGGAACTGCTAATCTAGATATGCATAAATTTAAGACAAATTAAAATGCATGCAAAGCTTTCACTGAAGGTGAATACTTGACAGAAAAGGAGATAAACTGACCAATTGTTTTTATAAGACCATTTGTCAGAAAGCTCAAGTGCTAAAAACCCCTTATAATCTTCTAATTGCTTTAATGCAACTTCTGTAAACTTAACCTGTCAGACATTTTGAACCTCCTAAATGATGGCTCATCAGACAACGAACTTATGGCAGAGAGGACTGTTGTTTTGTTTACTAACATGTAAAATAGGTGACCCTTTCAGTTTACTATACTTTTCAGTGGTCAACATTTAAACTTTTAAAATGTTTTTGCAGGTAATTATCATCCACATGATATCTCTTGTGACAGTTAAAGGTATTAGAGAAAACACTTTCAGAAGACTTACAAAGAGTGATAAAAATTATGCTGGCTGACTACTTTATATTCTTTAATTATCTTTTTTTC
This sequence comes from Fregata magnificens, assembly GCA_013389945.1. NCBI lineage: Eukaryota > Metazoa > Chordata > Aves > Suliformes > Fregatidae > Fregata > Fregata magnificens. The sequence goes on from WAAD01038750.1 coordinate 57,132, forward strand.
AGTTACATATCAAAAAAGAGTATGCAGACAATTAGGACTTTGCCAGAGAAGAAAAGTCTGTCAGCTTCTCTGCTTTTTCTTCCATTTCTGATGATGTGTGCAGGTTGGGAGAAATGTGCCAAGCCCTTTGACAGTTCCCCAGAGCCTGGAGGGCAGTCTGCCTGGAGCCTGATGCAGAGTTTCACTTCTCCCAAATCTCACTTATTCCTCATGCTGGATATTCAACTTTTGGCACTCAATAGAAATACCTTCAAAATAATTGGTTATAGTGGGGGTTGAAGATAGTTTGACCTTAAAACATTAGGTGGCTGCTGCTAAACAGTTCTTAAAAATCTTCTAATCCCAGTGGAACAATTATCTCTGTCTCTCGTAAAACTCTGGAATGACTTGGCCCAACTTTGTTAAAAATTCAAACAACAACAACAAATCGTCTTGCTTTGAAATTCAAAAACATGCTAATAGAAGCTGAAGAAACAATAATTTCTTTCTTCCCAAAAGTTCTCTCAGATGTGTATCTTACCTACTTAATAGGCAAATAAGTGTACCTTCAAGGCTCAGGGACACCTGGATTGCCTACAGGGTGACTTCTCTGTCCTACCCACATGATATGTATCCACTTTACTCACTTTAATTCTTTACTGAAGTCTTCATAAATGTAACATATGAAAATGACAGAGAAAAAGGGGATTGGACAAATAGGAATGCCAGCCCTCCACAACCCATCAGGCTCCACACAGATAAAATGGCTCCTGTGAGGAAATTCCACCTTCACAGAGTTAAGGAACATTACAGACAAACCCCCATATTTATTCTTTGCTTTCACCTGACTGGTGTGACAACGGTGTCAGGCGGTCCTTGGTGACGAAGGGCAGTAAGGCTCATTTCAGAAAGGCTCCGGTTGCAAATACCAGTTGCATCAAGTCTCTAACAGCAGTTACTTGACCTGCCACTGGTGCCAGTGGGAGCCAGGGCAGCCATTAGCAGCATAGCGGAGATAACACCGGGATCCTTTGGAGCTGCTAACCTTCTAAGGAAAGGAGTTACAGAAGAACTCCACAGGAGCTCTGCAACATGCAGGGAAGTTAGCGTTCAGATACTGCAGCGTAATTAAGGCAACTGGGGCACAATGTTTCATGTTGTTTAGAACAAAATCCTAGATAAATCAGTCTTTGGTTATGCTTTGCATAGAAGTTTTTCCCTTTTGACAGTTCGACAGGACAGATGGTCTCAGAGCTCTGTCACCATTACACAGAACTCTGTAGAGAACTCTTTTTTTTTTTTTCTGTTGTGATGTCTAAATTACTTATGTTTCTGAATTTCCAATATTACAATTAATAATCATGTTTAAGTAAGCTGAGTAGCTCTATTTGAGGACTGAAAAAGAAAAGCTTTCATCCTACTAGACTTCTAAAATCACCTTAAATCTTACCCTCAGAGTTTTAATTATGTTGAAGGGACAGTTACCGTCCTGCTTTTCTAACATGAATTTTGCTGTTTTTCTTACGAGATAGTGCTTTTTACTTTACTGATGTAAACTATTCATGAATGCACAGGTGAGTGTGGGGATAGATAACTGTCACACGAGAGATATGTCTCCACTGCCAGCCGCATCTGAGTCATGAGTAAGAAAATCCTGCTCTTGTTAATATGTTCCTCCACATTTTAAAGTTTAATTATTTTGGATCTATATAATTGAAAAAAATTAAGGAATCATTCTGTGAGCTTCCTAACACTGTCAGTCCTGTTAGGGCTGTTGTGCCTTGCAGCACAAATTTTATGGGATAGTATCAATCTCTTGTATTAAAGAAAAACAAAAAGGAACATTCCCTTCCTGCAATTTAAAACGAGAGAACTTGAAAGGAGAATAAAGAGAAATAAACTGCCACATTTCCTTTTGTTTTCACTAATAAAGAAATACTTCTGTTTGCTGACCTAGATATGTGTGTATTTCCCTATGCAATTTACTGTTAAATTGTAAGGTTCACAACCATAAGTGGACACTGAAGGAAAAAAAAACCTTGATTATTTAAAAGAATTAAGAGTTTTATGACTATTAGCAATGCTTGTACCTTAGCAAAAAAAACCCCTGATAAAACAGAACCTAACCTTACAGTTTAAAATGTAAATTCTCCTTGTTGCTATAGAGAATGGCTCCTATGCAAAAAGGTCTGGTAATAGTTACACATGATAGTGTATAACGCAATGGAAGAATTCATCTTTCTTTAAAGCAGCAGGTATGTCTCCTTCCTCTCATGGTGTCAAACCTAAATGGAGATAGTGATCAAACATGGTGTGACAATTTCTGCAATGTCTCCCTGTGGGAGCTATTAAAATTCAACTTATGCACAAAAAAAGTCTTGAGTGCCTAGCCTGGTAAAAGTTGTATGTCATCATCTAGGAAATGTGGAATTAAATCTTGCCAAAAAATAGAAACATATTTCATAGACAGTTTTGCGATTTCTTTTCTTCACTGAAATAATTTTTTTTGTCAACAGCTTTCTATTAGCTAGTTGAAAGTGATGGGTAAATCAGCTCTCCAGGGTCTCAGCCTGGAGCTTCCTCTTTGTACCAGCATCATATAGATATGCTCAGTTCTAAAACCATCAAGGCCAATTTGTTTCCAGAAAGCAGAAGACAAAGTTAAATCGTTGATGAGTGACTAAAAGAAGTAGTGTGACTTTGGCCAGGACTCCCAAGACCAGCTTGCTGGAACAATAAAAATATTGCAACTCAGAGTCCAGACCTGCTGTAGTCAGCTGGAGACTTTATTGCCTTTATAAGGTTATACCAACCTGCTTTGAATTTGTGTAATAATAAGAGAGTATTCTTCATGAAAGGTTTTTAATAAACGGCGGTTATTGAGAGTTTATGTATGAAAGGACTTTTCTTAATTGTTATTAATAAGGAAAGAGCTACGTCATACTCTACAAAGAACATTTTGTTAGAACACAATAAATACGTTTAAGCCATCAAGGTTTACCTACATCAAATAACAAGAGGAGCTCAACAGAAAGCACAATATCCAAGAATGTGAGCAGGAGATTAATACCTGATAATGTGCACTGTCCCAGGCTGAATGACAGCCCTGCCTTAAGGCTGTGAAGGGGAAGGTAAGCCTGAATTCACACTTGAGCTGACTGACACAAGTAACTCATGAGATGAAGGAGACTGGACCCTTGTCTCTGCTGGGGGTAGAAAGAGGAACCTTCCCCCATCCTCTGAACTGCCTCTATGTAATGCCCTGGTGTTGGAGAATGAAGAGCATGTGAGTAAGAGACAGGATCCAGGAGAAGCCAACCATGCAAAGTTGATCCAACCACCCACCTGTCTTAGAACCAGTGCCACCAGAAAAGCACATAAGGTATTAGTAATTGGAGATTCCCTGCTGAGAGGCACCAAAGCATCCATTTGCCCTCCAGACAATTTCTCCAGAGATGTTTGCTGCCTACCAGGAGGTCACATTCATGACGTTACTGAGAGGCTGCCAAGTCTGATGAACCCTACAAATTATCATCTGCTCCTACTATTCCATGTAGGGTCTAATGATATTGTGATGAAGCAACTTAGAACCATCAAAAGAGACTGTATGTTCCTTGGAGCGATGTTAAAAGGATCTGGAGCACAGGTGGTGTTCTTCTCTGTCCTCCCAGTCAGAGGGAGTTCAGGAAGAAGGAGACAAATTGAACAGGTTGCCTGGCTGCATGGCTGGTGTCATACTCAATGGTTTTGGTTTCTATAATCATGGATTGACCTTTGAGAAGGTAGGTCTGTCAGGAGCTGATGGGATTCACCTGGTCAAGTGGGGCAAGAGGGTTTTTGCCAACAAGTTGGACAGACTTACAAGGAGAGCTTTAAACTAGACTTAATAGGGGAAGGAGGTGGAGTTTTGAGTAACAGAGAACAGCCAGGGTTTGCTGATGTATTAGGAACCAACAGGGAAACACCTGTTAGATGCCTAAAGGAATTAGGGCTTTCTCCTCTAAAAAGTTGACATGGTTGATAGCCCAGCTGAAGTGTCTATTTACGAATACAAGTAGCATGGGTTACAAACAGGAGGAGTTGGAAGCCACTGTGTGCATAGAAAGCTACAATCTAACAGCTATCATTGAAATGTGGTGGGATGAATCACAGAACTGGAGCGTTGCAATCAATGGCTATAAACTGTTCAGAAGGGACAGGCAAGGGAGGAGGCGCAGGAGGGGGGTTGCCCTCTGTGTAAAAAAATCAATTGACCGCATAGAACTGTCTTTGAAAAACAGTGATCAATGGGTTGAGGGCTTGTGGGTAAAAACCAGGGGCCAAGACTTGTAGCTGGTGTTTACTACAGTCTGCAATCAAGGGGAGCCTGTTGATGAAGCGTTCTTACTTCGCCTACAGGAAGCATCATGCTTGCAAGCTCTGATCTCTGCTGGGGGATTTCATTCACCCTGACCTCTGCTGGAAAAGCAGAACAGCAATCTATATGCAGTTCAAGATATTCCTGGAGTGTGTTGGGGGTAATTTCTTAATCCAAGAGATAGAAAAATTGACCAGAGGAGAAGCATTACTGGACCTGTTGTTTATCAACACAGATGAACTAACTACAGAGGTCAGGACTGGTGGTAGCCTGGGCTGCAGTGATCATGCCCTGGTGGAATTCACAATCTCAAGGAATATAGGCCAGGAGACAAATAAAGTCAGGACCCTGAATTTTAGGAAGTGAACTTTCAGTTGTTTAAGGAATTAGTGGATGGGACTCCCTGGGAAACCCAGGGATAAAGGAGCAGAACAGAGCTGGCGGTTCTTTAAGGACGTTTTTCTTAGAGCGCAATAGCCCTTGATTCCCATGTGCAAGAAATCAGGAAAGGAAGGCAGGAGACCAGCATGGCTGACTAAGGACCTCCTGGTCAAACTAAAGTTTAAGAAGGAAATGTATACGCAGTGAAACCAGTGACCTGTATCCTGAGAATAATATAGGGACACTGCTACCAGATGTGTAGGGATGGGATCAGGAAAGCTGAGGTGTAGATGGAGTTGAATTTGGCAAGGAATGTGAAGAATAATAAGAAGCACCTCTACAGGCATGTTGGTCAGAAAAAGAAGGTTAAAAAAAAAATCTACCCCACCCCTAATATATAAGGCAGGAGAATGAGTGACAACTGACATAGAGAAGGCTGAGGCAGTCAACATTTTTTTCACCTCAGTTTTCACTGGCAATCATTCAACTCACATCTCTCAACACAGGGACAGGGGGAACAAAGTCCCCCCCATCGTAAGAGAAGATCAGGTTTGAGATCACGTAAGGAACTTACACAAGACCATGGGACCCAATGAGATGCATCCCAGGGTCCTGATGGAATTGGCAGATGTAGTTGCTAAGCCACTCTCCATCATGTTTGAAAAGTCATGGCAGTCAGGCAAAGTCCCCAGTTACTAGAGAAAAGGGAAAATCAGACCCATTTTTACAAAGGGTAATAAGGAGGACTCGGGGAACTACCAACCAGTCAGCTTCTCCTCAGTGCCTAGTAAGATTATGGAATAGTTCCTCCTGGAAGTTATGTTGAAGCATATGGAAGACAGGAAGGTGATTAGAGACAGCCAACATGGCTTCACCAAGGGCAAATTGTGCCTGACTAACTTAGTGGCTTTCTATGATGGAGTGACTGCATCAGTGCACAAGGGAAGAGCTATGGATATCATCTACCTGAACTTCTGTAAGGCCTTTGATAAGGTTCCCCACAACATTCCTACCTCCAAATTGGACAGATATGGGTTTGTTGGATGGACTTTAGATGGATAAGGAACTGGCTAGATGACCGTGTCCAAAGAGTTACAGTCAATGGCTCAGTGTCCAAGTGGAAACCAGTAATGAGTGATGTCCCTCAAGGGTCTCTACTGGGATGAACATTATTTAATATCTTCATCAATGACATAGTGGAGTTGAGTGCACCCTCAGCAAGTTTGCAAACAATACCAAGCTGAGTGGTGCAGTTGATTTCCTTGAGGGAAGGGATGCCATCCAGAGGGACCTTGAGGGGCCTTGACAGGAGTGGGCCCAAGGTCCTGCACCTGGGTTGGAACAATCCCCAGTATCAATACAGACTAGGGGACGAAGGGACTGAGAGCAGACTCTACTCTGTTCTCATGAGACTCCACCTGGAGTACCGCATCCAGCTCTGGGGTCCCCAGTGCAAGAAAGACATGGGCCTGTTAGAGTGGGTCTAGAGGAGGTCCACGAAAATGGCCAGAGGGCTGGAACACCTCTCCTATGAACAAAGGCTGAGAGAGTTGGGCTTGTTCAGTCTGGAGAAGAGAAGGTTCTGGGGAGACCTTATTGCAGTCCCCTTTCAATATATAAAGGAGGCTTATAAGGAAGATGGAGAGAGGCTTTTTACCAGGACCTGTAGCAACAGGTCAAGGGGGAGCAGCTTTAAACTGAAAGAGGGTAGATTTAGATTAGACATAAGGAAGAAATTTTTTACCATGAGGATGGTGAGACGCTGGAACAGGTTGCCCAGAGAAGTGGGGGATGCTCCATCACTGGAAATGTTCAAGGTCAGGTTGGATGGGGCTTTGAGAAACTTGATCTAGGTAAGGATGACCCTGCTCATGGCAGAGGGGTTGGAACTAGATGATCTTTGAAGGTCCCTTCCAACCCCAAAACATTCTGTGATTCTATAGTTCTATGGTTCTATGATCCATTGTAAGACTCATGCTGATGATGATTATGTTAATGGTGTTACATTTTTTATCATCATATTAATACATGAAGCACTTTCAAAGCTGCAACATTTAACTTTATGCATTTATTTTTGTATTTAACATGATTTAGAAAAATAAATAGTAAGATTCATGGCATCAGCGTGGTTTACTGAAATGACAGCTGCCTGTCAATAGCATGGCACTTTTTAGCAAGAAGTGATTCAAAGACCATCATATATTTGTTAGAACATAAATAAAGCAATTAATTTTGAAGGTTTACTTGTTAGCTTAGTGGAATATATATACGAACATTAAAATGCAAAATTGTACTTGACACTTTGATCCTGAACATGGCACTCTACTGTAGTAAAACAAGTCTTTCTCAACATTACATGCAGCAGCAGGTATTTTTTTCCAGATTATTCCTTATAGCAGGCTTTTCTGTGTGAAGAATACTAGTGGTACTCACTGTCACTGCAACAGTATTGGAAACAGTGTTATGGTCCTGACAAGTCTATAAGAAGTGGAGGCTTCTGGTATTTTGCTGGTGCTCTCAAAACCAACTACAAGATAGATTTTTATATATCAAATATATCAACCACTGTAAAAGACTGATTTCTCATAGGCATCCTCTAATCAGTGTGGCCAGTTTAGAAATACTATTTAAAGTCCCTCCATTAAAAATACTATCTGCAGTTATTACTGTAGTCTTTCCATTTTCTCTAACTCTTTGTAGTCTGGAAAATGCTATAATGTTTTTAATTTTTAGTATACATTTTTATAAAGTGGGTTTTTTTTCTAATAATTTTGATTGTAAATTTGATATTACCATCATTTTTGTCTTGGAATTTTATTAACCTTAATTGAGCTATATATGGCAAAAACTTGTAGACCCATCATTCACACTGTTTGTTCTTGAAGATGTATAAATAAATCATCTTACCTCCTACACTTCACAGAACAGTTTTTTAGTCTTCTATTTGTTAGACCACACACGGCTTTTTCAGCTGTACAGCCTTTCTCATCCTTCTTCCTTTTAGTAAGACCAGTCAAGGACCGTAAGAATTCACCCAAATCTCACCTGCAAGACTAATAAGAACTTTTGAGTTTTAGCATGAATTCTCAAACCATTCAAGGACTGAGAAGTCTATTCTGTATAAATCTACACTTAATCAACTTATCATTAACATATGCAAAGATACTATGTCTTACAGGAGCAATCTTAATGCTACAGTAGCTCAATGCCTAAAGCATTTAAAAACAGCTGAGTTTACATATATCACAAGTTCATTTGCCAAACTTACAGATTTCCCCAAATCCTAGGCCAATTAACGTATACAAAAAGCAAAATATCACGAGACTTTTATTAGATAGAAGATTTTTATTAGACAGAGAAGATTTTTATTTTGATTTAAAAAATGAATTAATTAGGATTTATTAGAGGAAAGCTAATTACAGCCCTGAGTATAAACGTGCTATCTCCACTCCATAGTGATTGTCACAGAAGCCTAAATGCCATATTAGTGGTCAAACAACATTTATGAAGCTATGATTTCAAATATCATATTCAGACCTTTTATCATGCATTCATCATGCTATTTTACTAAGGCTTAGCAATCAAAGAATCTCATTGATCTAAAGGAACAATTTGCTGTAAGTGTTTGTCAACAGAAATCAGATTGTGCATCCAGGTATTCTGGAACAAATGTTGCACATTTAAAAAGTGTATTATTATAGGATTCTCTAAAGTGCTCTAAGAATTGCTGTGGCCATTTCTCCAGTAATGGCATAACTGACATCAAAACAGGCATCTAGTTTCATTTCTATTCATTTGTCTGCAGCTTGAGACGATTCTGGAGTGTCACTAATTGCAAAATTTTCATATAGCTTCTGACTGAAATATCACCAGGAATATATATATCTTGGGATTATGTAATTTTAATTGAAATTGAATTTATTTTGGACACAATGCCTTGTTAGCTTTTTAATGTCAGTTCTGTATAGCTAGGTAACATTTACATCTATTTGGCATTTTCTACTTTAAAATAGCTTTTTATACCTTCCAACTAGCCACAAATATTTAACTCGCCTCCAAAAATTCCTTCGTCTTTCTCGTTGTTGTAGATCAACTTTAAACATGCATGACTTTTTACTTTTCTGTCTCTTGCATCTAAGAACTCTTTAGAAATTTTGCAAGTATTAAAGAAGTAAGTTAATGCCACTTAATATTATGTTTAGTCCTTTTAATAGTAGAGAAACTAATGTACACGTAAGGTGACTTTCCCAAGATCTATCCAGGAGATCACTAACAAAATATGGATTAAAGTCAATAGCTTTTTATTTTATATTTTGTAATTTAATCATAGATTATCTTCACAAACAGCTTTCTTTACTACCTTTTAATAAAGATAATCACTTTACTCAGAGCTTTTAAGAAGCATTCTGTTACACTTTGCTCTGGAAATGTGTTAAGATTTTGAAGCTGTTGGTTCACTTCCTTGGCTCATCATTTGCCTTTACCCACCTTTGCTTTCAGTTGCAGGGACCGTTAATTTTGACCACATCATTTGATTATTTCCTTCTTCATAATTAAATAAGTAACATTTTCCAAAACTGTTAAAAAGGAAAACTTTAGTAACAAGTACAATGCATTGTTCACTAGGAGTTTTAGCTGCCTGAAAGATTAACTGAATTATGATTCTACACTAATTTCTGAGAAGCAAGCAACACAAAAAGGCAAGCCATTTCTTGCATTTAAAAAACTGCAGAGAAGCTTCTTCCTGCTGTATACAAGAAGTCACAAGAACTCAGAAGGAAAATCCAATCCTTATAACAAATTTACTCTTTGTGTGAGCAATAAAGCTATGGGAAAAATAAGTTTTATACAGACAACTTTAACCAGGGATATGAATGGCCTTTGTAAGTTATGATCACCAAAATTTAGCTGTGTTTTTTTTTAGTTGGAGACATCAGGTACTGGATTTAAAGCATACATGATTACATACAAAACACACACAATTACAGCTACAATCAAGCTAGATTCAAAGGAGCATCTCTGGGTGTGGCTTACCGATCAAGGGAGAAGGAGGACCAAAGAAGGAAAAACAGACCTGAAATGTTTTCCCCCTTTTCTCAGGTGAATAATGCAAAGGATTCTTAGTCTAGTTCATCATTGGTTTTTCTCATTGTCTTCTACAGCTGGCCACTCAACTGCCTGTCATGTCTTTTGCTAGGTCACATCTAGAGAATCCCCAATGCAACAAAGAAGTTAGGGGAGAAGGTCAGGAGGTCCACCCGTATCAGTTAACAAGGACAGGCTGTTCCTGCCATAATCCGAACTGGAGTGCATATGAGGTTTTACATTTGGGCAGGGACAAATGAAGGACATATGATGGAACTTCCTCAGTGTTTTGTTTCTAACTGGTGCATAGACAAATTGTGAAAATAGTGGAAAGCGTGAAAATATAGATCACTGATAATTTACTACTGCACAGGCTTTCAGACAGTGATCACAGCTAGATCATTAGGAAGACACAAGAAAATAGACTACTAGTGCTATCACTTTAAGAGAAGATTATTCCTAAAGTCTAAGGGGAAAAAACCCACAAAAACCCACCCCAAAACAAAACAAAAAACACTCTAAATTTAGTGGTTGGCTGATGACTTGAAAAATGAAGTTTGCATTATCATTTTCCAATATTTATTTTCTAATGCCACTACTTAAGGCAAATGTTGTCATAACTGAAATAAAAATGAGCAACTTTTTTCATTTTTCTTCAGTCTGAGGTCATTGTGGAGGATAACTAATGGCAATATTTCCTTATAAATTCTGCATTCATTGCATGAAATACATGATGTTCCTCAATTCAGATGACATATACTGTTCACTGGTTCCACAAGTTCAGTGTATATAAAATTAAAAGGTATTTACATGTCTCTGTTTTAAAGTTGTGATAATTCAATATCAATTTCTATTCCTTCTTGAAATTTAAACATTTAAAATGAGAAAAAGTAAATATATAGATCAGTTTTAATATTTTTGTGCTTTTCATTATTTTGTATTTCTGTATCATGTCATTTTCCTCAGCTTTCAGGCTATCTTTATGAAAGAATATTTCCAAATCGCTAATACCTGTCATCCATAAGAGATTTGAAAGACGGGCCTCAGCTATCCTTTTCAGTTCTCTCTCCATCTTCTAATGTGTTGAAATTTGTTTTTGTTTCAAGGCAAAATGAAGAACTGACATTTTTCCCCACAAAAGGGGAAGATTCCATATTTTCATTAGGATACAGATATTGTTTCAATAAGACAAACACTTTGTAGCATAGAAATATTCAATATAATATAGATAACCAAATATATTCACACAACCGATGCTGATATAATTCAAATGTTAAGTAAACAAACTCAAACTAATATCCATCTGATGTGAAAATACTGCATTTATTTTTAGAGGAATCTCTCTGAAATAATTTTGTGGAGATCTAAATCTCCTCTTAAAACATAATGATTTCCATAAACCTGGATTTTTTATTATCTGTGAAATATTTTTAACCACCTATGGAAAGTACCTCCTCTTTTTGTTCTACTGGATATACCCTTCCCCTGATACTTTTTTTTCAGACTCCAATCAAGCACCAGGGAACGCTCTCTCAGCTCCCTACAAGACCAGATTCCATGCCTAGAAAATATAATCTCCATTCCTTTTGAAGAAACATATTTTCCAGTCTAGCAATCTGAGGCTTTTCAAAATATTTTTTTCACTACCTGCTGGGAGTCTGTCGGTGGAAGAAAGTGGTGATTAAGATATTTTCAACACAGTTACACGATGCAGATATATTTATATTCATACTAAAAAAAGATCATCCACAAAACTTTAAAAATTTAGAGATTGCTTAGAATAAAGAATATCACTATATGTAAAATCCAGCTCCACAGAGTATGGAATGTACTGGGTTTTAATTGTATTTTTTCAGCATTCTCAATAACAATCCAATTTGTTTTATAAAATAACAATGATTATTTTTATATCCCAGACAGTGTAGCCTTTCAAACTCATCTCTATCAATATGTGAGACTCAAGAATTCAGCTAAAAGTGCCATAGGCAGCCCTACTTTTCCTGCTAACCTGGGGTGAACCTTTTAGAATTCGTTCCCCTCTAGGACAAAACGATTATTTCTTGCTGACATAAATTCCTAACAAGCCCCTTCTGTCCTCGGCTGTATGTAACAGGCTTGTGCTTATGCTAATTTGATGCTGTGGGATCATAACCCCCTACTGATGCAACAAATTTTAAAGTGTTAACGAAATTACTGTAAGCATTGCAGAAAATGTAAAATAAAAGGTTGCTGTTTTCCAAATATGCCATTCTTGAAAGTACGCTGTGGAATTCTCGGTATGTGCATTCATCTAATATTCACTTATTTTCAAGATAATTATGCAATTTAATAAAAGGAACTCTGCAGGAATATAAAAATTACCATCCTCCTCTTGTATGGAAACAGTTAGAAGTTGCTTTTGTTTTCTTAAACAACTAAGGTTTACAGAGGTTTTCCTACTTAAACTTTGCAAAGCTTGTGTTCACCCCTGAGGGGACTTAATGCTCACATTGTTAGAAAATGAAGATACTCCAGGGACAAGACAATAAAATAAAGTCAATCTTTCCTCCACTCCAAATAATTTCTTCCCCATAATTCACTGATAGACCCCCAAATCAGTTTATAACACTTTGGACTTTTTTAAATTGCAAACTTCACACTTGTTTTGATTTAAATTGAAATAATGTAATAAATCAATGTAATTATTTTCCCCCCTTTTGCCCTTATAATGAAATATATATAGTTGTAAAGGAATAAAAACCTGTCTGCTATAAACTGAAATATGGTCAAGTCAAGCTCCATCTGATCCAGAAATAGGTTATCTTTATGTAAAAACAGACTATGAAAAATGTATGAATTTTGATGAAAGTATTTTTTCTTCTTTTCTTAAAAATTGCACAGTGTTTAAGAAAGCACAGAGAGGTATTTTTAAGTGACAAGTACGGTGTTTCATTTTCTCCAGCAAATTGCCCATTTTTTTTTTCTCCCCATCTATTCTGGTACATGCTCTTAGGGAAGGAGTAAACAGATAAATGGAGGTGCAATCCAAAGGGAATTGCAGGAGGAGCAATTTTATTTTGTCTGCACATTTCTGTTAGCTTCATGTTGTTTATTATTGCCTTGATGTAGTTCATTACTTGCATTCTCCTGGCTCTTAACTTCTAATAGTAATCAAGACCTCTTCGTACTGTCTCTAAAAGCTTATTGGAATAATAGATCAACAAAAGGGATTTATATACATGGATTTCACAAAGGTAACCTTTCATGATTCTCTAACAAAAATTAAAGTAATTTTGTTACTTAATTATGAAATATGTAACCTCATTTTAGCCTTCTGTAACGTGAAACTATTGAAGCTGACACTTCAATTGCATTTACCCATGGGTTGATGAGCTCTGAGAGTTAAGCACTGNTGTCTTTTAGCTAGTATTGACAAATACTGTGACTGATGATGAAGTACTCATCTAGCTGCATATGACATCATGGCGCAAGTACTGCTAAAGTGACAAAGCCATCACAGATGAAAGAGAAAAAATGAATAAGCCNGGCAACTATCAAAGTATAGGCATCTTCCCAGGTTCTTCATACCTAATTACTACAAGTAGAAAATTTCCTCCAGAGAGGGACCACTTTCATTCTGTATCTGACAGGTAGAACTTAGTTGCCTAATGGAAAGGAATAGTTCTGCAAATTGCAGGAATTAAGTAAGCTTTTTTAATTTAGGCTCCTTTTAAATTAGATTTTAATTTGGATTCAGATGTGAGGTTGGTGGCATAAGGCAGTTTATTTTGGATGATTTCCAATAACTTTATATTGCCTTNTTATATATGATGCTGGAAAAGCTCATGACTCTACTGAGATACCACCTCTTTAAAATGAGTTGTTGAAGCATAACTGGTGTTATTAATTTAATTTCAAATTATTGGAAAGCAAACTGTCAAATGGTTTTTATTTATGGTTTTCTCTCTTATGCACTTGTCTTTATTTTTCTTTTCTTTCTGATGATTTTCCCATTTATCTAACCTGATAAACAAAGTTTCTGAATTTATTCCAGTGCTCTTGCTTTAATATGTTAGCTTCTGACAACAAACCTTTAAGAGAAGGAGAAGAACTTGCATGTTACTTAAAAAGTTTCTTTATTTCTTTTCTTTTGGACATTTATTCTCATATCTGCAGGAAGAACTGACAGGAACAATTTTTTTAAGCATTCAGTTCTGTCATAATCCTCTATTAAGTTCTGACTACAGTAACATGTTGTTTGTGTTTTCCTGTCCTATTATGGACTCTTC
>WAAD01038754.1:0-12471 GCA_013389945.1 Fregata magnificens
TTAATGATTCTATGATTCTATGATTCTATAATGCTTCTGTTGCAGATGATTCATAATAGACTCACTTTTGCTTGGTTTTATGCCCTTCATTTAACAGTTCCCTAAAAGCACGTTCACTTTTTTTATTCAAGAAACCTTAGTAAAATAGGAAGTTTAAACAAACTAACAAACAAAAGATGGTGCTGACACTTTAAAAATGGCTCATTAGAAATGAATGGGAAAATTGTCTGTCATTGTTAACTGCAGATTAGGTGTTTCATGCATCGGCAGTGTCTATACATGCACAAAGGAACAAAATTTAGAAAGGATTATGGCCATTGCTGCTGGCATTATATCCTGTTGAACCATGGAGAATGGGTAATAAAGAGTTCCACATAAAACGACAGGATGTAGATCCCCATTCTCTTTACTATGAAATCTGTATTTTTTTTTCCCCTTAATTTGAAAGGTCATTAGTAAAACCTACAAGTTGCACTTGTTAAAACAGAACTGATTTCATCGGTTTCATAGGTATTGTTCCTTCTACCTACCTTCTTAAAGCAATTCTAAAGTGGTTAAGAGTCAAAATTTTTGTAAATTAATTGTGTCAATTTTAATGCCAAGGTGTTACCTGTGCTTATTTTGTACTGAAATAACTTCCCAGCCAAAACAAACCCAAGGTTTCATCTTCAACTATGAGGCGTTTTCTTTTGAAGTAGAGAAAGATTTTTAGAGAATAGCAATCACAATTTCCTTATTACTAACGATGTGCAAGACTATTTTGCAGGCAGCATTTTCTCTGTTTTGGGAGATAAGAGGGAGAAAATGAAACCTGACTCTGTATTTGGTTGTAATGTAGGTGAATACGTTTTAGTTATGTCAACCAGTTCAGTAGTGAAATACTATCTAACCCAGACAGCATTGATTTTCATCAGTGGTGCTCAGATTCCTTAGATGAGTAGATTATATTACCATCATTAGGTCACTGGGGTGATGAAGATAACATATGTGAAAAAGAATTCTTCAAGACTATTAACAGAATAGAGTAAAATCTGGCATGTGTGAAACTGGGAGTATATGGCCTACAGTTAATGGAAGTAAAAAGAATGAGAGTTTTGTTTTGTTTTTCCATTTAAGATGTGATAAAAGAAATTAATGTAAGACTTTTCTTTTAAATTTTTTTTTTTTTAAAGATTGTGCTAGCAACTACAAAATTGGTTTTGGAGAAGAATATAATTGTATGTTCAGAAAATATATGTTTGAAAAATTATGAATTATTCAGCTAAAACAGTTGCATCTGAAATGACTGCTTGTATATGATAGTACAGTATGAAACATATGTACAAATTATGTGAAATGGTTCTAGTATAAGTGAACTGTACACAATATATAACTAGAAAATCAACATCGTCTTCCCCACCGCTAGTTTCTGTGGGTAATCGAATTTTAGTTAATAGTTGTCTTGGGTTTGTCTGGGATTTAAACTGTTATGTTCTGTTAGATCAATAGACCTATTATAGGAAAGTTTATTTAGACTACAGTTATGGATACTACACTATTAGAGGTCCTCAATAAGGCAGTGCTCGCTCTTCAGCAATAGCAAGCAGACTAATGCAGGATCTGTAATTATCATATTTGCTTCCACCAAATGCCAGTTTGGATTTGTGAAAAAAAATCTATCATAGTTATAATAGGAAGCCTTTATCTTTGAAGGTCACAAGTAGAGAAAAGAGACCACAAATATAAAAGTCACACCTCTCTGTGAGCATGCGTAAGTATTGTTATGTATATCTCCTAGGCTTGCTCATTCTCTATCTGGAAGGGGCAGTCATAAAATTTTCATAGGTTTGCTCTATTGAAATAACTGAGTGAGACAGCCATAGTAGAAAGTAGGATTGTATATGTTACAGTAGATATCAAAGATGGATAAAGACATAACTGACTCTTGGAGACCAATTGAAAATAATTTTTGTTATTTACTTTTGTAGCTTTATATCAGAACAATAGTCTTTTTAAGGACAAAGCTATTTTTGAAATGCTGGTTGCCGGGACATGACAAGTTGAATTTTGTTTTGTAACAGAATCTGTAGTAGGGAACTATCTGCCTCATCTTGTGACTGCAGTATTTGAGCAGCATGTGTATTTTTTTTTTTTTTTTTTAACATTGAGAAATACTGTCTTGAGTTGAACTTAAAAATGCTTACTTTTGCTCTTTTCCTATTGTTTATATGCTTGGAAGTTGTGGCACTCTTTACAAAATATTTCATGGGTTTACTTAAAAATTCTTTTCAGGCAAACTTAAGCAAGGCCTGTGTTAGGTGATTTTTGGTAAGCTTAGTTGTGGCAAAATGAAATGTTACTGCCTCAGTTATTTGATGGAAGTTACAATCCTCATACATGATTAGGTGAATGGTAAGAGATTATAATTTGGCATATTAGCTTAAATCATTAATGAAGGTCAGTTTGTGCAAAACCTTTTTTCTTTTCTATTATTCTAATAACAAATGTGAGAACAGAAGCATCCTTGCTTCGTAATCTTTTTCTAAAATATTTTCTAGACTGCCAGTATTGATGATGACAAACTCTGTAGCCTTTCCAAATGTTTTATTTCATATAGGCTCCTTTGAAAATCTGAGCTTACAATGTTGAAATTAGCATTGTGAGAGTTGTTCACATGCTAAGTGACTCACCAGATAAACTTTGATACATAATTGACTACTGCTGAGTGTTGAAAATGCTTGAGTCGTGCTCTTAAAATGTATAAAAGTTGGTACTATATGGTTAAGTGATGTCCTGATGACCTGATGTGTTCTGCTATACTAAATACCACAGCTGTCCTTGATTATCAGTTGTTTACAGGCAGCTAATTGGTTCTAGGCATAAGGTATTCAATGTGTTCTATATTTGGAATGCAAAGAAAAGACAAAAAAAGGGAAGGTTATTTAACATTAATCCATCTGTTCAAAGACATGGTTTTTTATGCCATTGCTTCCATTCCTGGATTTGATAGTGCTTTGATGGCCAACTGAGCCAAAGACATACAGTTTCTTCTGTGATACGCCTCCTTGCAGCTTGAGTAGACACAAGGTAAAGATCAAGTGACAATCCTGAAAGTAGCTTAAAAAAGAGGCATAGAACATAGCGGGGGGAAAAGCTGATAAAGGCATCTTGCTTAAATGACAAAAGTGTATGCAGAGTTCGGGAACAGTCAGAAACATGAGGGAGAGAAATGTTTCTTTGTCTTATCTACTCAAATCATTATAGAGAGGTCATTTGCATAGACTTCTGAATTGGTATGCCTTACATTCAATTATTTTTCATGTCAGATTTTCTAAATGTCTCAGTAATCTGTCTTCGGGGTTAGATTTGTATTGCTCGTGCTTCATAAAATTTCAGAGTTGCAGCATGCCATCTATCACTTCATGTTGCTGTGCTAATTACTGCTAATAAAGATTGGCAATTGTAATTACTGTTACTTGGTTGTCTTTTGTTGCCTGTGGTGGAAGGAGCAGACCAGGAAACATCTCCTTTACTCTCCTAGAGCAAAAGTACCTTCTGTTGTTAGCACTCTACCTGAAGAGTTCATTTTTCTTTTCTGTAATCAGTGCCATCTCTGTATACTAGGTGAAGAGCTTTGAGGTCAATTGACAGAACTACTGTTGCATTGCTAAACTTTCCAAATTTAACAAATGTCTCTCCTGCAGGGGCTGTTACCTGCTTGCAGTTGATAGCTTTTATTTTTTCAGTGCAGCACTCTTCTTCCTTTTAGATTTCTCAGGTCAAAGAGGACTTGTCTCAAAATCAATGTACTAAAACACAGTTACCTGTAACTCTCAGAAAATACCAGAGCCATACTAAACTGAAAAAAGGCATTGAGCTGATTCTGATATCAACTAGGCCCTTTACACTGAAACCGAGTAGAGAGGAAGAGATTTCCAAGGGGAATAGTGCTGAAGGTACCACTTTCCATAGGTGCAGCAATAAACCCAGTACTGCCAGATTTGTCATCAAAGACTGGCATTAAATTAAGATGGAGGAGCACAAGCAAACAGGCGAGTAGGGAGATGGAAGCCTTTTTGTTCAGGAATCCCTCAAAGATGGAGAGTCTTCCAGGTAGCTGATTTATTCAGCATCTGAGCTCTAACAGATTAACTTTATGTAACATCAGCTTCTTGGACACAGTGTGACAACTCTGTTCTTGAATTCTGGAAAGAATTAAATAATACTTTCTTTTTTTTTTTCCTCTACCAAAGTGAATCAGTACCATGCAAGATACTGGAGGTAGATTCTTTACTTACTGTTCACCGTAGCATTGCTGCTGATGCTGTGTTTTCACAAGTGAAGGTTTTTCTCTCTGGCAGACTCGATCTTTGGAGAAATGTTGCCTGTTAAAAAGGATTCAAATTATGTATTTTCCCCCAGATTGCTGGATGGAGTCTTGAGTTACCTTGTTGCTGTTTTACTGATTGTTGTTGTTCCTGTGTGAGATGAAGGACGCATAGGCAAAGAATGCAGCTCTTGGTGTTAGTGACAACAGATGGTAAGATAAAAAGGAATGTATGTCCTTTTCCCTTTGCATTTTGTCAGGAACAGAAGGAAGTCTAAAGCAGGTTTAGTTAATAGATTATGTTACTCAAAAGAGCAGCTTCACATGCCAGAATGCATAGACACCCTATATGGGGGTGTGCAGTAATTCAAGAAATTAACGCTGCTGCTCAGAAAATTGTTTTACACACTGAACACAAATTTAGGCAGATCTGTCTTTCTCTTTGCCCTGTATTGTATGCTAACTTGCTAAGCTGCATTCCAAAATTTTCATGTGACTATGACATCCTTCTGATGTAACTTGGGGAATTTAGGAGAAGGAAGTTCCTATTTTTTTAAAGGATGATTTGATATTTTTTAGTCTTTGTATAATTTCTTTTAAAAATCTTGAACATGGTAAGTAGTTTTTCCAAGCACCCTAGGGAATAACCAAAACTGTGAAGCAAAAGTAAAACAAATACTCCCAAAACACGAAAAACTTTTTTTTTTGTAATTTTTAATGATGTCCTGCTGCATCTAAAATAGGAGTTTCGGGAGGTAACACTTACAGGAAGACTTTACCAACTGTTTACTATGTGGTCATAGTCTATGAACAAGACTGCCGACATCAAACCGTATTGTATTTTCTGGTTCCAAGCCATATGACCCGAGTGACAGTAATAATGCTCAGTTTTACTTGTTTTGTTGTCTTCCTTAATTAAAAGTATTCTAAGTATTCAGTGTTTGTGCTTTTTTTAGCATAAACATTCCTTCTAATGAGACTGCCCTCTAGTGACAGTTTTACTGGTGATTTTTAATTGTTTTAATGTTTCCCAGCCAAAACAGAAAACAATTTAATTTCATCTGGCTTTGTAGATAGGAGGATTTACTGCAAAATCCTTCTTGAGATAAATACGCAAATAGTTTGATTGGTCTGAAAAGGAACTGGGTATACCTCATCTCTGTGGTCCAGTAGTCTGAAAGTTGCATCCAGTCTAATGTAAGATGTGTCTTGTATTTTGATTTAGGAAAATGGAAAAAGAAAAAAGCTGCATTAAAAAATTGGGAGTTGAAAGTTGAAATACCCTTTGTAGGACGTAGAATTCTGTTTCCTAAAACAGAAATTTGTGCATTGCAGCTGAACTAGAGCTTAAAGTAAAAGCTGAAATATAGCTTGCTATCTTACTGAGCTGAATATTACCTTGTGATTGTGTGAACTCATTGCTTCAAATGGAGGAGTAAGGAAGAAAGATCTGGAAAACAAGCAAATACAACTTTGTCTATTTGTTTCTCTAGAATATTTTTTTCTTTGTGTTATGTCCCTGAATACACAGAATATTAGGAATAAGTTTCAGTTATTGCTACCAAAAGGAAGAATGTGAGTCGATGATCATGGGAGCAAAAGTATACAGAATAGAGAAAGCGTATCCTATAAAAATGAGAAAAAGGACAAGGATAAAAAGGCTGAAGCAATTAAACTGGAAGGGAATGAAAACTACCCAAGCCCTCCAAAGTTTTTCTGTATGCATCAAACATGCAAAAGGTGCACTTACACACCACTACAGTAGTTGCTTACAGTTGTGTGCTTACAGCCCAGAAAGCCAACCGTATCCTGGGCTGCATCAAAAGAAGCATGACCAGCAGGTCAAGGGAGGTTATTCTGCCCCTCTACTCCACTCTGGTGAGACCCCACCCGGAGTACTGTGTTCAGCTCTGGGGCTCCCCAATATAAGAAGGACATGGACCTGTTGGCGCGAGTCCAGAGGAGGGCCATGAAGATGATCAGAGGGCTGGAGCACCTCTCCTATGAAGACAGGCTGAGAGAGCTGGGGTTGTTCAGCCTGTAGAAGAGAAGGCTCCAGGGAGACCTTATAGCCGCCTTCCAGTACTTGGTGGGGGCCTACAACAAAGCTGGAGAGGGAGTTTTTATAAGGGCATGAAGTGATAGGACAAGGGGTAATGGCTTTAAATGGGAAGAGGGCAGATTCAGATTAGATATAAGGAAGAAATTCTTCACTCTGAGGGCGGTGAGGCACTGGAGCAGGTTGCCCAGAGAAGCTGTGGATGCCCCATCCCTGGAAACATTCAAGGTCAGGTTGGACGGGGCTCTAAGCAACCTGTTCTAGTGGAAGGTGTCCCTGCCTATGGCAGGGGGGTTGGAACTAGATGATCTTTAAGGTCCCTTCCAACCCAAACCATTCTATGATTCTATGATTCTGTGAGTTACATATCTGATACACTTCAGTTTTATGCCAGCTTTTGTAAAGACTATTATAATTTTAATTGTTCCAGTGCTCAGGAATACGTAAAGCTAGAGGGAATAAGTATTTATTATTATGGTTATAATTATTAAAATGACATAAGCTCTACCAGCTCCACACACCAAAAAACTCTTAAAACTATTTCTTCTTCAGTTCTATGAGAAATTCATGTGAAACTGTTCACTGTTGGACTACCTTTTTAGTAAAGGAATACAGCTGCCTCTGAAATATCAGGGATTAATAGCATATCAGATTGAAGAAGATAGCATAGTTTAAAAGAAAAAAAAAACAATCCACAGAATTGAATTTTCAAAAGTACCTGAATTATTTAGACTGTTAGTATTTTCAAATTTGAGGAAAGCGGTTTGGTCCAGATAGTTCTTTGTGTATCTGACAGGGAACCCTAAGTTCATAAGCCTACTTGCACTGTTTCCTTTATAGCCAATGTAGATAAGTAGATGGAGAGATTCTTTCCAAAAGCCATTCAGCTCAGCTGAGATCTGAACTTCTGAGTAACTTACTTCTCTCCACTGACAAAAACCAGCATCTTCAAAGTAGTTTAACCCATAACGTACAAACTTTCAGTGGTTAGAATTGCATGGGTGAAAGACAAATCTGTTCATAGTTGGTGTGCTCTGCAGTCTTTCTGAAGGCCAGATCTCTCAGCTGTCTAGGTGAAATGGAGCTTACTCCAGGGTGAGTTTTAGTTCAGATTGTGAGTAGATTTCTGAAGTAAATCTCCTAGATGTACCCAGTTACCATGCTTTCGTTGGCTTGCAGCGTTGAATGATCCTCTACATGCAAACTGGAATCTTTTTGGATGAAACTAAATTAGAGGGTACACTCAGAGTATATCCCGTGTGATACAAATACTACTGGATATTCAGTCCATGACACAAGACTAGAACCAGTCTGAAGTAAACCAGGCAAAACATACATAGTGTTTGTGTTGGGTCTGCACCAACTTTTGCTTCCCACATCATCTCTACTTGTGCCGTACTGTGGGGGCATAGCCTTTGGCTCCTTTCTTTCCTCTATGTCATCCCAGCATGGAATGACATGTCCAGGATGGGCACTGCAAAGAAGACAGCTTCTGCTGCATAGGCGCAACCAGAGACTTGGGCACTCATTTTATTACTTTTTAAAATGGGGCTAAGATGACATTTTGCAACAGGAGGTGCTGCAACAGGTGTTTCATTATGATCCCACTAAGACAGGCACTCAAATATATGTACAGTATCACTAGAATGCCATATATTGGAGCTAACACTTTAAAGAAGATAGTATATAATCTTATATCTCTTCAGGGAACCCCCAGTTGTGCAGCATCAAATGGGCCTCCCATCAGGGCCAGCATGCCATACAGAGGCTGTCTATGGAAAGATTACCCCATTCTGGTTATTCGAGCTCTTACAGGATTTTCTTACAAGAAAACAATTCATCATTTCTGCTGTTAAAACAGAAAGGATGCTCACATGAGGACTTCAGTCTTAGAAAAAGGCAAGGACACACAGCTAGTGCAGTCATATGTACTGAGACTCCTCTGTTAGGATTAGCCAGCAAAGTTTATTCAGTGGTCAAGGAATGCACACAACACAGACCACAAAGCCAAGCTCTACATGCTACTTGGCACAGCACAGTACACACCTGCTCAGGTTAACTGTTACATGGATCACTAACGCCTTGATGCGCAATGGTATTCCAGTCTGCGTTACTACAGGTGCCTTTGTAATGGCATGCTACATGTCTTTTGCACAAGTTCTTGATACTTTTTTTCATTAGTAGAACATGAATTGCTGAAATGTGAGACTTGGATTAGTATTCTACTGCTTAAACAACTTCCAGTGCTCAACAATATTCACATTCCTACTGAACTAATGGACAAACACTAGCAATATATGGTTCCTTTTAGATATTAGCAACGGCATTGGGATCAAACTCTGGCTGGGAGGATTATAGGAATGTTATCAGGGTATACAGAGATGCAACGAGGAAGGCCAAGGCCCACTTGGAACTCAGTCTGGCAAGGGATGTCAAGGATAACAAGAAGGGCTTCTTCAAATACATCAGCAGTAAAAGGAAGACTGGGGAAACTGTGGGCCTGCTGCTGAATGAGGTGGGGGCCCTGGTGACGCAGGATGCAGAGAAGGTGGAGTTACTGAATGCCGCCTTTGCTTCAGTCTTTGCTGCTAAGGCTGGCCNTCTGAATATGAGGAAAGACTTCTTTACTGTGAGGGTGACAGAGCACTGGAACAGGCTGCCCAGAGAAGTTGTGGAGTCTTCTTCTCTGGAAACATTTAAAACCCACCTGGACGCGGTCATGTGCAGCCTGCTCTAGGTGTGCCTGCTCAAGCAGGGGGTTTGGACGAGATGATCTCCAGAGGTCCCTTCTAACCCCTACCATTCTGTGATTCTGTGAGTCACTCAGTGCTTTTGCTTTTCTATTATTGAATAGATAATACACAAAGCATCTGTTGGTCAAGATACATAAGTAGTTTGAAAAGTAATATATTCAAAATAAATAATAGATTGTTTTACAGATAGTGGTGTTAATTTAGGAAATGTTTTGACTTGCATAGTATGCAACAACCTTCATACAGCATATGAACAGAGGAGAAGAGTGAAAGTTGTTTCAGCCAGTTTAACAAAGTATCTTAGGACATACTCAGTGTAAATTTTACTGTGGCATTCTTTTACAGATTCATTTGATTTCGGAGGTGTAATAGCAGCAAGGTCCATTGCATTTACAGTTCATGCACTACATTATTAGTCATGGTACTACTACATGTATTTTGCATTACATGATGCAAGCTTCTCAGACACTTAGAATGATTAGGCATACAATAAAGAGTTCATCCGTGCATGTCTGTTATTACCTGGTACCATTCCCCAAATATTTTATCTATACTTTCTTGGCCCTCACTTCAGATTCAACTTGAAGACTGCAGGTGGTGCAGTATAGTTCACATGGGCCAGCATCTAATTCTCTGTAAAATTAAGAAATTGTAGGTGTCTGTATGACAATGGTAACAATTTTGTTTTCCTTAATTTCAGCTTCCCATTGTTATTCTAACAGCTGATAAAGGCAGATGGAATTTCTTTTATAATTTAATTGTGAAATTCATATTCACCTGTCAATTTACTTTGTGAAAGACAAATTGCTCTTTACTCACTTATTGATTAATCCTTTGGAGAGAGGTGAGAGGGAAAGAGGTGATATTTCTTCCTGTGTGGCCACTTTATTGCTGTACACTGTACACATTTACACAGTTTGGAAAGAAATTTATCATTTGGTCATGGCAGACATGAGCGTATTGAGGAATCAAAACCACTGGATAATGGATGAGCTTCTTGACTATTTCTTCCTTTGTTTAATCTTTTTATGCCCTGAACTACTTCATCGAAATCAAACCAAGCTATTGTTTATTTCACTGCTAATGAAACTTCCCGTTGTCAGATTGACAGCCCAAGGGGCTGAACTTTCTTATTGACTAACCACAGCAGTGGTAGTTTAATACCACTTGCACTGAATTGAGATGGTGAGAGGATAGTTCAGTCTCTGTGCTCAAATTGATAACTCAGTTTACAAAAAGTGGTGATGCCTATTGTAGTAATTGTGATAATGAAGGGTGATACTGTAATAATGAAGGATATCCTGGTATTTCTCAAAGGCAAAGGTGAAAGGCTTATATCTGACCTACTGATGTGCCATTGTTGACTGGGACGGCACCTAAACACAACTGGAATTTATCTAAATGACAATTAATTATATGAATTTTTACTTTATGTTTAACTTAAGAGTTATAACTTAATAACTTAAGAGTTATAACTTAATAATTTAAGAGTTACTCAGGACAAACGCAAGCAACAAGACAAGCTACTCCTAAAAAAAATGATGGTCCTCTAAGCTGAGATACTGCAGTACTTTCACAGCACCCAGCACTCTTTACAACAGTCAGGTAGACCTTGGGGATTGGTTGTACACCTGCATTGAACTGTATGATTCAGTTCACGAGCTTGAAGTAGAAAGCACTGGTGTGGAAAAGATCCTCCTGTTATTCACATTAACCAAAAGTTTTCTGGCACACCTCAGAAAAGGGCAACAAGTGAGCAAGTTTATAACACAGCATTTTTATTTCAGGAGTTAATTGGTCCACCTTGCCTGTTGGTCCACAGCAATAAAAGAAACAGGAATTTTAGTCTTTGCTATTATTATCCTTTATGACTTTGCCTCAATCATTTAAAAATTCTACCCCATTGCTACTATTCATAAAGATTACTGTATATGTCCCATGTTAAGAGTATGTAAAAAAGAGCGGAATAGAAACTAAGAGTACTTTTGCAATGTGGGATTAAGAAACTAGTTTCATCCTCAGTCTTGGGCATTTCCCCGTCACAGCCCACTTCCTTCTCCTGGGCTGCCAGCTGCAGCCTGGCTGTGACTCCCAGCCCCCCAACACAAAGAGCTATGGTTTGTCAGGCAGTGACTGCAGGCGGGGGGGGGCGGATGCCACCCCCTCCTAGGGAGGGGGGTCATCCCCGCAGCTGAAGCTGGAGCATGGGAGGCAGCAGTCACTAGGCCCAAGCATGGAGCTTCAACCAGCAACACCCAGCTCACACCCGGCGAGGCTGAGCCCCTGCACTGCTGGGTCAGCGCACAGCTGAGGGCCTTATACAAGCAGTCACAGAAGTCACAGAATCATAGAATGGTTTGGGTTGGAAGGGACCTTTAAAGATCGTCTAGTTCAACCCCCCGGCATGGGCAGGGACACCTTCCACTAGGTCAAGTTGCTCAAAACCCTATTCAACCTGATTTTGAAGACTTCCAAGGATGGGGCACCTACCATCTCTCTGGGCAACCTGTTCCAGTGTCTCACCATGCTTACTGTAAAAAATTTGTTATGTCCAATCTAAATCTACCTTCTTTCAGTTTAAAACCCTGGTAGTCTCTCTCCATCTTTCTTATAAGCTCCCTTTAATTATTGAAAGGCCCAATTAAGTCTCCCCGGAGCCTTCTCTTCTCCAGGCTGAGCATCCCCAACTCTCTCAAGTCTTCGTCCATAGGCATTTTCATGACCATCCTCTGGACCTGCTCTGACAGGTCCATAGCTTTCTTGTACTGGGGACCCCAGAGCTGAGTGCAGTACTCCAGGTGGAGTGTCCCCAGAGCATAGTAGAGGGGCAGAATCACCTCCCTTGATCTTGCTTCTTTTTATGCAGCTGAGGACACGATTGGCTTTCTGGTCTGTGAGCGCCCATTCCTGGGTCATGTCCAGTTTCTCATCCATCAATATCCCAAAGTCCTTCTCTGCAGGGCTGCTCTCAGTCCATTCATTCCCCAGGTTATATTGTTACTGGTGATTGTGCCGAGTCAGGAGTAAGACCTTGCACTTGGCCTTCATGAACCCCATGAAGCTCACACAGGCCCACTTCTCAAGCTTGTCAAGGTCCCTCTGGATGGCATCCTGTCCCTCAGGCGTGTCAGCCGCACCACTCAGCTTGGTGGCATCTGCAAACTTGCTGAGGGTGCACTCGATCCCACTGTCTTTGTCATTGATGAAGATATTAAACAGTACTGGTCTCAATATGGACCCCTGAGGGACACCACTTGTCACCAATCTCCATCTGGACATTGAGCCACTGACTATAACTCTTTGGAGACATCCGTCCAGCCAGTTCCTTATCCACTGAACAGTCCACCCATCAA
>WAAD01038755.1:0-12172 GCA_013389945.1 Fregata magnificens
CAGAAATCTTTGTGTTACAAAATCATGAATCTGGTTTCAGTGTTTAATGTTGTATAGTTACAGAGTCATGTTAATATGTTTTGCTTTTTCGGCCTTTTTTACATGAGAAATAATATAACAGTCCTTTGGAATGAAAGATGTTATAGTAATGGAAAAATATACTATATATACTGCTCCCCTGTGTAAATCTCATCTTTCTCTGTAGGTTTCAGAAATAACCTAAGACAGAGATACTAGCAATATGTATATATTGTAAACTGCATCCAAGCTAACTTTTTAAAGAGGTTAGCTGGGTACCAGAAGTAATTTTTTAATGCAGCAGTCCAGAAGTCTTGATGAGCTAATTTAACCTTCATTACCATCTTGCTACAGCTAGAGTGCTTTCCTGTGTGAACTGGTTTGCTTTAAACTAATGTGGATTTCTGTACACTAAATTGAAGTTAGATGTATAGATGTTCCAGAAAATCTGTTCCTTCTCTTCTCTTTATTTTTGTCTGTGACTCTTAGTACAAAGCAAGGTACATGCATGAAGGAGGGTGTGTCTAGGTAGACATATGTGCAGATGAGTTTTCAAGCAAGATGAGCAGAAGGCTCAGGTTCTGAAGTAACTTAATTTGTCAGTGTAACTCTATTGCATTCATCCCACCTATTTGTATGCATAGTGCTCTATGAAATCCTTGCTCTAGTTTTAAAAATAAGACTATGATACTGTTTTGCAAGCCACTTCTGAATTTGCAGTGCTGACAATTACAAACTTTCAGGGGGAAAAATGAAAAATTTTATGCATACATATATAAAGCAGCATGCGCTTTNTCTTAGGTGAACTTGAGCTAATAATTTTGAGGTGGCATCTTTTTTGTCTGAAGGAACCACTAAAACAATGCATTTCTTCATGGGAGAAAACTTAAGGTGAGATTGCTGCCCTGTCAGACTCCCTCTGCTCCAGCAGCCTTGTTAGCAGTGGTCAGATGCTCTGTTCTGAACTGTTGCAGCGCAATGTTAACTTAGAATAAAATGAGTGCCTTTGGAGCAGGCTGTGGGGGAATGCATAAAGCTCAAGATGTGTGGTGCATATTACCTTCCTGCACTCTTGCTTTCTTTGTGATCATCTCTCTCTGGTACTGGCCTGCATTGGCTTCAGCACTTATGGGTAGGCTCTTAAACAAATAGACAAGTATTTGGTTTCATTGTAATAGAGGCATTAATGTTTGCTCAACATCAAAAATGTATTAGTAATCCGTTGACTTATTGATTAATGGGAAACGTGTGATTTTGAGAGTTGAAACATGATGCTGCCACATTGACTTAAAGTATCGCACCACAAAGGTCAGAAAGGAATATTGTTGCAGCACCATAAATGGAATCATTCCTCAGGATTTAACTGTGTGTGTTCTAGGGGGAGAAAATTGATTTGATAAATGGAAACTAATCAGCAGACGTTCAATTTATACTGTGTGCTTTTTCAAGCAATAGTGCCTGTAGCTGTCTTAGTGTTGAGAAAGAATTGTTGGACCAATACACATCTTACTGGACAGGCTGACTACTTAAGAGTTTACACTGGGGATTGACAAAGAACTGTGATTGCAGTTCTCAAACTGAGATTCATTCTGTTTGGCTGAATTGCTTACGGATATGTGTGGATTTGAGGAAGACTGAAACTGCATTTCTGTACCAGAAAGTAATTATGTAGGTTACATTGAAAGATCTGTTTTGTAACATGATTTTAAAGCATGTTAAACTTGTCTGAAGGGAAAGTTCAAATGGTACATGTGGACTCAAACAGAGCCATTGGGAAAGCAATATTTTGATCTCTAATAAAGAGAGCAAAGCGAAGTAGTAAACAGTAATAAATAGCGTGAGTTATTAGTTGCATAGGCCAGAGCAACTCAGAAAGGTTGTAGAGTGAATAGAGAAAGGAATAGCCAATGAAGGAAGAGACTGGAACATGAGCTGTCACGTCTATGAGGGTACGATTGGCCCCTCAACAGGAATTTATAAGCTTGTAGCCTTCACTGAATTATAACTTGAACAGGTAATGAATGTAATCAAATGTACAGTCAAAGAAGTGTGTGAGAAGGAGACATCTGCCAGGGAACCTTCAGAAATGCAGGGACAATCTAATGCTGATAATTGTGCCAGTACTTCAGAAAAATATCCTTACCCTTTCAGTTGCTTCCTTCCTTCAGATATTCTTTGTCTCTTGCTGCTACATTTACCTTTGAGAATTCAGATGGATAGGGAGCTCCGGAGTGTTTGCGTTGGCTCTCAAACAGCAGGAAGTTGGTGGAAATGTGCTTCCATAGAGACTAGTTGTTACTGCAAACCACAAAGTGTTTCCTAACAGATGCCCATTGCTTTTCCTCCTCTTATAAATTTCAGAAAAGATTTGATGTAATTTGTTTTCTTTAGATATACTTTGTCTGTTTAATCAGTGTGACCTTCTGGTAATCTGGAGTGAAACTTCACCTGAAGTGAGCTCAGGTTTTTCTATTTTATTTGAGGAAGTGTTTCTAGGACAGTCCCGTGAACTGATCACATAGTTGCTGCAAGTTTCTGTAAGCAGCCTGTTGTTGGAAGAATATTTTTTGCTCTGTCAGTCTAAACAAGTACAAATTTATAGATTGTTATGGATACCAATTCCACAGTTAATTTTCAATGTTCGTCTGGAACCTTGTGCTGTAATATTGAATGTGTTGAGCAGGCTGCATATGAACATAGTTGAGGAGAAATCTCATTTAGTTTCAACTACCCATTACCTCAAATTGACCAAGCTTTGTTTACAGACTTGCACAATGTTTCTTTAACTGGTTGTAATTAAGCTTATAGGAAGTAATTAATTGCCAGCAAGTTAACAGAGAAAGTAGACTATAAAACCAGAACTTTAATAAAATGGCTCAATAGTTTTTACCTATTGTTTAGTCCTGTCTGCAGAAGTAGGAGGAGTGTATATCAGTGAGAAACAAGGTCCAGTGAGTGTGGTGTTACAGTTCACTTTGAGGACAAAATCATCTCTGTATTTTTGTCCCTCTTATGTCTTTGATGTAAAAGACGTGCAATATGCAGGCAAGCTATTTATTACTCTGTTACTGATTTGCTCTGCTCTCTTTACTGTAAACAAAGATTTGTCTTTCCCAACCGTCCTTAGTCTGTAGCCGTTGAGTAACATAAACTCATGTTTCACCTCTTAGAACATCTGTAGGTTTTGGGTTGAAATCTGTTATGCTCAGCAGCAATTGTTGTTCATTGCTTACTTCCTCTTGAAGTACTTTGTTAAATAGCATGCAGATACTTTGGCAGAGATTTTATAGCATGCTACATAAGTAGCACTGCAGAATATTTGAAGCAGAAAATGGGTGGAAACAGCCTTGAGTAGGTTTGCTACTCTGCCACTGATTTGCTCCACATCCTAGACTGCATTCAGTTGGGATATTTTTAAACTGGTAGTGAGAAAAGGTAGTTCAGGAGTGGAAGACTTTGATTCAAATTCCTGTTCCATGTCAAGCTTGTGGTATTCCATCTTCCTCTGGAGAAAGTCATAATGACAGGCATTTTGCAGAATTTTTAGGTGGGGCATTGCTGGTCTCTCTGGGGAACTATTCTCCTTGTAAGAAATGTACATCCATCTGCCGGAGTAGTACAGTCAAGTGGGGAGAACATGTCACCAGAGGGCTGAGGTAACTAGTTCTACATTTTGCAACAGAAAATCTTTGTTATGTTATTTATGCAATCTGTAATAACCTCAACAAATATTAAGAATCCCCATTGCAAAGTGTCTCTCCTATAACAGTTGTAGAGATGAGGGTGTGGGGGTTGGATCCTGTGGTAAGGGGTGAGTGCTCTACCTTTGGAAAGAGGAAATTAGAAAAAATGAGGTTGTCTTTCCTTTTAGTAGTTAGTTGAAGGGGAGCGTTCATTTCCATTGTGTTTCTTTCAAAAGATCAAAAATTAAATATTCTGCTTTGGACGGATGCTTGAAGGTCAAGTGGAATATTTTATGTTGGACAGATTAGGTTTTCTGAGGAGGAGAGATTGCCCCCTTGAAACAGAATTGATACTTAATTTACCTTGGCTTTTTTGGTGGTGGTTTTTTGTTCGTTTGTTTTAGCTACTAAACAAGTATGATCCCTAATAGTAAGTGTTCTTAAAGAAGTTGTTGTATAGCAGGTGCGTCAAAAAACCCAATGCTCTGTTCTGATTTCTAAGCAAGTAAGTCTCTATGCTTATTGATTATACAGGCATTCTACTGGATAGAATGATAACGGCCTCAGATCTTTGGCTGGCTCAGGCAATTTAGTGTAATTAATTGTTATAGCTGTATTTATCTTATGTGGTTTAGAGTTTACTCTCTGATATCATGATGTCCTTAATGCAGATACTTCAGGATTGTTTCCATTAGGATCAACTGAATGTAATTGTTTAAGCACCTTTAAGCTGACCTAAGCTGAAAATTGATATTCAAACCACAGCATCTTTGGCAAAAAAAGACTCAGAGTAATGATTTTGTAATCAATCAACAATCATTGTCTAAAGGCTGAGTCATTTGCTCTGGCACCTGTAGGACTGCCGTGAACAATAAAATAATATGGGAAGAACAAGTGCAGAGGTGAAATAGCGTGTAGGTCCCTCAAGGAAACATCTCTATCTCTGGATATTTGGTAGCAGGGACTTGCCAAGAATTAATTCTTTATCATAGTGACCATGTGTAATCCAGTAAGCAGTAACTGCAGTAGTTAGAGAAGGTGATAGTCTGTCAGAAATTTGCTTTGTTGTTCTAGTGGGGCTTGTTCCTTCTAGAACAGATTTGTTTTTACACGGGAAAAGAGAAGGAGGGAGTTTGGTTCATACCCTACCTTAGACGTGGAACAAGGCCCTCTATACTAAGTGAGCTCTCATCGTAAAGTTCAAAATTGTGCACAACCATAGTGAGGTATACTAATGTCAGTAGTCAATGAAAAGTAAAGACAAGAACTGGAATTGCTGGCATCAGAGTGAGTCCAGAACCTGGTTTAAACTCTTGCCTTGATATTTATACTGCAATGGACTCTACACCTAAGGAAAGTTCACACAAGAAGGAATTGATTCTTTCCCACTACATCTCAGCTTTTTGCTTGGTTAAAGCATGGTGGGCAGAAGTTTTCATAATGAGTTATGGACACAGTTCTAGGACAAAACCCAAGTTTCTCCTAACTTCATTACTTTGGCCCTTAGAAATGGCTATTTCCCACCTTGAAAATGCCGTCTGTAGGTACACATGAAATGCGTCTTTCTAGGACAGCATACAGTAAAAGTGTATTCTCAAAAAGAATAAAAGAAGAAAATAAAAATAGCAGTCAACTAAGTACTAGACAACATATTATTGCCCGTTAGTTCAGTTGTATACTCTGAAGAAAGGAAATCAAAACCTGTGTCATATTTTTAGGAAGTCCTCTGAAGATCCATTGTATTATCTTAAGTCTTCTCTGCTGCATTACACCATTGCATTGTCTGGCAAACATTGAGTAACTTGAAAGTTACAACTCTTTTACATTCAGGGAATGGGCATGTACAGAGGTTGACTTAAGGATTTGTTATTGAGGGGTTTTTTTTTTGAGGAGGAGTAGCAGTGGGAAGCAACAGGTGCTTATTCATAGAACATATGAATGTGATGAAGAGAGTTAATCTGGTCTTGACGTCTGTATTACCGGGAGAGTCTTATACTGTGTGCAACGGAGAGATTTTTCAGACTGTGTCCGCTTTGAGGATCAGCTGACTCCACCCAATATGAAATATGGGTTCAGCTATCGATTGATACATCTCTAGTTCAGTCACCTCTCAGCTCATATGCCTAGATTTCTTTTCACCTTTGGCCTTGTGTTTCACAGAACATAATGTATTAGGTATATACTAGATATGCAAAATATTTCAATTTATCCAAACACATGGTGAAAGGAAAAACTTCCCCTGTTCTAACAACATATGCTCTGAATAGACGAAACAGCAAACAGATGGAGAACTGGGAGAAGTGGCTGATACAGCAGAGGATAGGGCTGCCATCCAGAGGGACCTCAAGAGGCTGGAGAAATTGGCTGAGAGGAACCTCATGAAGTTCAACAAGGGGAAGTGCTAAGCTCTGTACCTGGTGCGGAATAACCCCATACACTAGTAGTTGCTGGGGGCCGATGGGCTGGAGTAGCTTTGCAGAGAAGGCCCTGGGTGTCCTGGTGAACACCAATTTGAACGTGAGCCAGCAACATGCTGTTGTGGCAAAGAAGGCTAATGGTATCCCGGGCTGCACCCGAAGCAGTAGTGCCAGCAGGTCAAGGGAGGTGATCCTTCCCTTCTACTCAGCACTAGTGAGGCCCCACCTAGAGTACTGCGACCAGTTCTGGGTTCTCCAGTACAAGAGAGTTAAGGAACTACTGGAGAGAGTCTGTCTGGCAAAGGGCCACTGAGATGATTAAGGGACTGGAGCATATCTCCTATGAGGAAAGGCTGAGAGAGCTGGGACTGTTCTGCCTGGAGAAGAGAAGGCGGGGTGGGATGGGCTGGGGGGAATCTCATCAATGTGTGTAAATACCTGAAGGGAGGGTGCAAAGGTGATGGAGCCAGGCTCTACCCAGTAGTGCCCAGTGACAGGACAAGAGACAATGGGCACAAACTGAAACACATGAGGCTCCATTAGAACATCAATAAGCATGTTTTTACTGTGAGGGTGACAGAGCACTGGCACAGGTTGCCCAGAGAGGTTGTACAGTCTCCATGAGGATATTCAAAAGCTGCCTAGACATAGTTGTGGGCAACCTGCTCTAGGTGACCCTGTTTGAGCAGGAGGAGTGGACAAGATAACCTCCAGAGTCAACAAGATGACACCCCTTCTAACCACAACCACTCTGTGATTCTGTGAGAGAGCTGGAAAGGAATTCATGTTTCAAAGTCCTTGAGGTAGCTTGCTCAGGTCCTTCTGCAGCAGGGTAGCGAAGAATGAAACCACAGTCACTTGACTTAACTCTGCTGCCATCTGCATGCTGTGTTGCCTCTCAGGTTTCTCTTTGCTCCCTTTTCTCATTTTCTGGATGTAAAGCAGAAAGCTTTACTATTATGATCTAGTTTCCAAAAATGGAACAAAAAAGCTGAAAAAAATGGTTGGAGGGAGAGCTAGAAATGCACTTTTAAAAAATCCTGAGACCCAGGTGCACAGTTCTGCTCTCAATTGCTTGAAAATGGTAAATTATATTTATTGGTAGAAATCATTGTTTCTCTTGATCTTAATGCCTGCTGAATAGGAAGAAAATTTTCTTAAGCCAAGTAACTGTCACTTTGTGTTTTCTTTTAGGATTTATGTATTTTGAAAACATTTTTTTAGCTGCTTAAGAGAACTGTCTTCTGTACTGAGGGACTTATGTCAATGAAGAAATTGGTACAGTAGATTTCTAGCTCTGAGTGTAGTTCTTAAATGTTTTCAGGGAAGCTGGACCTGATGAGATTAATCCTAGGGCATTTAAAGAATTGGCTGCGTAGGGAAGAAAGTGGTATCTGGGGAAAAGCGAATATAGTACTTCAGGAGGGGTAGGGAAAGGATGAACTGGGTAATTAAAGACCAGTCTGTTTGGCTTAAATATAGCAAGGAATAATTGGATAGACATCTCATAAGCCCCTGCCAGTTAGCAAGGTCGGTTACCGCGTAAACAGATTTCTCAAGGGCAGATCATGACAAAACCATTTAATTTCCTTGTAAGGCAGTGTTACAGATCAGGTAGTTAGGAGAGAAGCAGTAGATATTATATACCTTGACTTGACTAAAGTCTCTTGCACTGTATTCATGTAACATTCTCTTAAGTCAGATGAAGAAAAGTGGTCTAGAGCAGTCTACTGCCTGGTGGATATAGAATTGGTCAGAGAAAAAATTTCAAACAACATGTATAATTGGCCAAATGTCAGAACAGAGTAATATATCGAGGAGGGCTCATCAACATCTTATGTCTCATATTAATCAGTATTTTTATTAATGACTTGGACAGTAGAATGCAGAGTACTTTCTGAATCTGCCAGCCCTGCCAGAGTGAGAAGGAACACCAGAGCATGGGAAGGCAGGTACAGAACTCAAAATGATCTTAGGAAATGGAGTTCAACAGGGACAAGACCAGGGTAGTGCACTTCAGCAGGATGAATCAGCTGCATAAATACAGCATGGAAACATTTAGCTAAATGGTGTTTCTGTGTAAAGGGATTTAGGATTTATAGAGAATCACAGCTAATATTGAGTCATTAATATAATGTTAAGATGATAGTTAAAGCCATATTAACATGCCTGTAACACTTGTGAAATAATCTCACTGCCTTACTCAGCATTGATGAGGCCTCTATTAGAAAACTGTTTCCAGATTTATTTTTCAGGCAGCTGTGGTCCCAATGAAGACAGCCCTCAGAAGAAACACAGCAGGTCCAGAAAACACTGCTGAGAAAGAAGAAAGTAATGAAGAGGAGCTAGAGTTGTTTAGCCTAAAAATAGAAAGGAGATGGGATGTAATAAATCTTAAAATATACAGAATGCTGTTTCAAGAGAAGAGGAGTCATCTGTTATCTGTTTGTGGTGGATGGAGCAAGTATGGAACTTAAATTATGGCATGAAGGCCATAGAAGCTCCTAAAGGCTGTAGACCCTCCATTGTA
Organism: Fregata magnificens; assembly: GCA_013389945.1. Classification (NCBI taxonomy): domain Eukaryota; kingdom Metazoa; phylum Chordata; class Aves; order Suliformes; family Fregatidae; genus Fregata; species Fregata magnificens. Next base: position 8,649 of record WAAD01038755.1, read on the forward strand.
AGAAGTCTTTAAAACTTGCCTTTAAGATTAGATTGATGAGATTGGTCTGTCTGGTATCCCTGTGGCACATATTTGCTGCAGGAAGATGCACTCAGTAATTTTGTGGTGATTTCACTTCTATAATTCTGCCCTCGTTCTTCGATCTTGCATTTTGTGCTGTGCCTCTTGCTGATTGTGCTGACAGAGGAACTCTGTGGTGTTCTGTATGTTTTGTTATCGAATACTAATACTCCTAAAAGAATGAGGAAGAATAGCCCAGTAGAAGTGGTAAGCATCTATCCAATCAAAACTGTCATTAACTGGTGAAAGTAGAAATTGCAGTGTCATTTTCTCATGAATGTGCAGAACAAAGGTATACTGAAGACAATGTATTTTAATGTACCTAGACTGGGTTCCTCTGGCATTTGCAAAATTCAAGGGGAGAGCAAATATACCCTGCCTCTTCCTGGGGCTCTTCTTGCATTGAGAAATACAATTTGGAAAGTTAAGCAAAAATCAGATTTGCTGAGAAAGATATGGCTTGAAATCTGTTAAACTCATCCAAAATCCACCAAAGTTAGTGAAACTTCCCCCGTGGATGTAATCCAAAACCCAGGTGAGTCTGTGATGGGGGTTTTGTCTGTTCTAACCTCTGATACAAAGTAGATGCAATTAAAATTGTGTGGAGTAGATTCCCGACATTAACGTTTCCTGTAATACTTATTCACGCATTTGTCTCAGTCTTACAGCAGAGGATAAAAGACTGTGCTCTAATATATAAACTTTTTCATTTTGACTTAAAAACATCCTGATACTGGAAGGGTTTGTAATGGCATTCCTAGAAGCTCCTGATCAGGATTTGTTGATTCATCAACTTAAGGCAACAACAGGTTTCACTGCAGACTCATCTGGATCAGACTGAAATCTTACGAAGCTGAACCAGCAAGTCTGCACACTTTAAAAAAGAAGATTCAGTTTATCAAATGTGTTTTTGGGGACTCAAATCTTACAACATTATGCCTATATCTATTCACTCCTCAAAGTAAAGACAAGAAAGTCAGATTACTTTAGCTTTCCAGTGAAGGAGGAGATAAAACCAGAATTGACGAGAAAAATCAACTTCCTCAAAAATCTTATCTGCATGTAAATATGCCTATAACAGCCGAGAGGTCGTAGTTGCAGTAGTTGTTTCCATTCTAACCCTTCTCCAGCTATTTATAACCATTCAGTGTTTGAAACTTCCCACCTTTTAGGGTTGAGACTGTCCCTGGTTAATCTATGCTGTAAGGAGAATTTTCTTTGGAGAATTGAATGAAGAAGTTTTCAGTTGCATTTAAACACCCTCATATACTTCCTGGCTCGAGAGATGGCTGGTTTTGATTCATCCAGATTGAATCTTAAAATTGTACAGTAAATATTATCTGTTCCCTCCTGCTCTCTCTTCTCCCTCAAAAACAGCTCCAAAAACCTAAATGTAGACTTGTCTGGTAAATGTTGTAAGCCAGTAAAGGTTAAGTTAAAAAACAGCTTATGAGAACTGTAATGAGTGAAGGGAGAACAATAACAGCTTCTTCCTACTTCCAGTTACAAAAATGCTTTCATTCTCTTTAGAAACTCAACAGCGATCACTGGATTCAATTAAAAAAGCAAGGACTCCTGTACTTAATTTTAAAAAGCGTTTATACCTATTGCTGTTAGCAAAACTGGGAATTTACTTCAGCTTCTGCATACAGACATGTTTTTCTACATCTTGGTTGTAATAAAAAGCAGAGAATGTGTGTCTTGTAAGAAAACAGAATGGCAAGACTTACAGAGTTAGCCTAATATATCCTTAGTAAGACTGCAATGGCACATTCACTGTCAGCAGGTTTAAATCAGTGTTTCCTGCCTTCCAGTCTACGGTCTGTTTCTGTCTTCACACCCTTCTCTTCCAGAGGGAAAGATTTGCGAGGTAAAGTGGATTGGGAAACTCTATGTGGTTAAAGCTAACCTTTACTTTCTCCTTCAGCCCTGCACCACCTTCAGTTCTGTGTTTGTTTCAGCCAGTTATGTCCCTTGGGTTGCACTGTATTGGGCAAACACTTGTGCCAGGACAAGTGATTGGGTGAGACAGGAATGGAAACAAGACTGACGGCAAAGGGGCAGAACTACCTCTTTCAGTGGCACTGCTGCTTCAGACTGTCTTGAAGTGTTCTTGAAACTCGGCTTTCAGTTAACTGCACAAACTGTCAACTTCGGGCAGTCTTGGCTGAGGTCTTCAGGCTCTTTGCATGCCTTTTTTACTCCCCACGTTTTTTAACAGTGCCTGTAGCTTGTGAAAGTAATACTTTTTTTTTTTTTTTGGCATGCTTCTGCTAATAAGTGAGTTAATTGAAGAACTGTTAGATGTTAATAGAGATTTAGCAAGTATATCCTCATGCTTGCACTGTTGTGGGTCATGTGTCAGAATCCAGTTCCACTGTGCATACTCATATCGATGAGCAATGCAACAGGTGGCTCTTTTGATGTTGACGGGCTTCTCACATGTAGTGCTATTTGGTGTGAGGATTGGAGAAACAGTCCCTAGGATATGGCTGGAAGCTTAAGTCAGCAAAAAGGTCACATCACTTTTGATTTGACGTTGCAACAGTCAGGCTTTTGTTATGCATCATGAATACAACTTTTTGTATACTTCCTGTAAAAATTGTTTCTAAAGATTTGGCTTAGAACACAGACTTAGGATTCGGAAGCTTATACTGATATTGTATATAATAGCGTAGGAATAAAGTATGGGATCCAAGGATGTTTCTTTAAAAGACTGTGGTGTGCCGTATACATGTAATATAGGTTAACAGTAGCTCTAGTGCTAGCCTATCCTAATATTAGAACGTTTAACTGTAAGTTTCTTTTGGAGTATGGAATTATTACTGTTGCTTTTTGTCTCTTAGAGATGCTTAACTGGAGAACCATAGATGTCGCATACTGACTTAAAAGCTCAGAGTACATCTCAAAAGCAGTATCAGCCTCTCTAAACTGGTCATTTGGTATGCAGTATCCATGCTGTCAAGCTATGGTGAAGAGAGTTCACCTAAATATGAACTGTAGTTGGAAAATGTATCTATCAAGAAGGGCGTTTTATGCAGATTTTGTCAGTCTCTTTTGATGGAATTTGCCTCTTCAGCACAGGAGCAGGGAGAAACGTAAGATGATGCAACCTGAAGAGAGAGAATTCCATACTGATTGGGGCACAGCAGTCAGCAGGTAAAACCAAATGCAGGGAAACGTGTTGAGTGCCTTGTCACACGTTTTGTACTTTATCTTCTATTTCTGGTCACCACCTCTTTTATTCCAGTGGTGACTATGTGCTTCAGATTTTTCTTTTTTTTTTACTAGACCTGTCTTACATATGCTTAGAGAAAATAATTTTGTCCTCTAGAATAAGTCTTCCTTTTTTTTTTTTTTTTAAAAAATACTATAATACACTTCTTTTCTCTTTTTTTAGTGTTTTTATAGGCTATATGGAAGATACAAAGGTAGATCTTAAGTAACTGTATGGCTACAAAAAA
>WAAD01038757.1:343-11100 GCA_013389945.1 Fregata magnificens
TTTAAAAGACTGTTATGAAGAATTGTCAGCGATTCCCTGTGTACACAGATGATGAAGAGGAAATGCAAAATAAGATGTAAGATTTGGACCCAGAACTTGTAACGCTTCATTATAAAACTTGAAATTAGTTGCTTTAAGGTACTTCCAAGGACACAAGGACCAACTCGGAGGCAACTTGGCAAATATTCGCACGCAAGCTTTAGCTTAGTTTTCTTTTGAATCCAAAGGTTTTGCTCCTCACTCCCCCTTACACATGACATACAAAAACATTCAAGTTCATTACAGAACATAAGAAGATAGGAGAATAAATTCTGTGCATTTCATGTATTTATTTATTTCTACAAGCAAATATTCTGGGTAGTTTCAGTAAAAAACCTTCAAGTGTTTTATTACTTGATGGATTTTTAATCTGAATAGATAGACCATACTCTCTTCAGATTATTTTCAGAATCTATGGGAGGCTTTAAAACCTCCCATAGACCTCCAAAGGCAATTATAGCAGAGGAGTTTTTCAGATTTACACCTGACTGAGATGGAAAGGTCTGTGTACATCAAATATTAAAAACAAACTCACTATAAATAACCTCTAACTGAAGCACAGCCCCAGTGACAACTAACATTTTTTTCTTTCTCTCTCATTTTTGCCCCTTGACATAGCAGTGTGAAAACAGCAAGAGAAAAGATGGAATATGTATCTACAGAATGACCTAAAATTTTCCAATTTTCATGATGTTACCAGTGAAGGAAATGTACACGCATGTATGTGGTCATTACCTTCACATTCCAATTTCTTTATTGCATAAACAAATAAAATTGACCAGAAAACAGAGCACAGTGTTAACTACAATGTAATCCTGCTATATAATTTGCAATAGGATATTTGATTTTTCGTAGTCTAAAAAAATAAGACCGTTCCATATCTCTCCTAAAATATTTGTAAATTATATCACAGATTAAGAGGTGGCCCTAACTACCTGAGCACCACTTGATATTTGCTTCATGTTAGTAGACATTGTCTTCAGTGGCTGTGCTTGAATATGTTATAAAGAATAAAAGGAAACACTATTTAGCAGTGTTTTTAAAACCCTGAATAATTTCCATACTTTGTGACAGTCGGCAGATTTTGATAGTATCGCACATTGATTTTTATGTTTCAAGATGACAATCATTACACTATTATCTGCAGTTTGAGCAGTGGAACCTAACCTCCTAATTAGGATGAAAAACTGCTCCAGTTGCAACCCCAGTAAGTCACAACAAGTCAATAATTTTAATAAGAACTAATTTAAAAAACTCTACAAGGTTGTATTGGAAGTTATTCTGGCATGTCTGTTGATTAACACTTGGTATTACAGCCTATAAGGGACTCATTAAATACAGCATCAACCTAAACCTAATATTTTGGTATTTCTTTGATTTTTTTTTCTTTTTTTTTAACTTATTATGAAGTGAAATAAAATAGAACAAAGCACTAAAAGATTATTAAGGTAAAATAGCTTTTTGATTGGATGTGTTAAATTCACACTAACTTGAGAGTAATACGATGGAAGACTTTGCGCTGTGCTATACTAAAAGGATATATGACTAAGAAAGCTGGTACTTCCTTTGCATGTCAGCATGAAATATCTCAACAAATCTGACAAATTTGCCTATATAAAATATCTAGTTGCTGCCACATACAGAATCAGTCATGTCTTGATTACGGTGACCCTGTTTATTACCACCCCACAGACATTTTTCTTTTTAGGAACATGTAAAACTATGTTCACTAGAAACATGAGGAGATTTCTTCATTTTTCCATTTTCTGCTTGATGTCGGAAGGACATCACTAATTGAAAATGCAACCTTTTATTTTGAGAGCTGCTAAAATAGTAACATTTATTAACATGGCATCTACCAAGACAAACTTGGAAACCATTACTATTAGCTACAATATTATTATATCTATTTAACAAAAAAGCTTTTACTACTCTTGTTTCCATCTGTCTGCATTAAAAAGCTTTTCACATTAATATTTGAGGCTTGAAGAAATGTCTTTTTTCACCACAGGCATTTATACTCTTAAAGGTCGTAACAAGGTTCAACAGAAAAATAAATTTAAGTAAAAGCCTGAGAGTGATACAGTTGTACATCTACGAACACACATACAAATCTGTGAGTTGATGCTAGGTGGCAGTACTGTGTAATTAAACACCAAAGATTTCTTCACTGTATTTGATTCACTTCAGGCATTTTTCAACAACCAACTTGAACATTTTGAATAATAATTTAAACAACAAACAGATCTCTCTTTTCCCTTTAGTTTCACCTCCTGAGAACTATATTCCTTATACACAAAAGGTCTCAAAATTAAATTTCCTATCCACAAACCTGTGCTCTAGCACAGCAGCATTATATGAAACAGGTCACAAAATAGGAGCCAGACTTTGTTTCCATCCTGCAGTATTACACCCCTATTCTTTGGTATCACACAATTTCTAACTTCTATGTAGGTTCTGACCTCACTTTTCTCTGCATCTCAGAAACAGAATTACCTAGTTTTGAGGTATGTACTTTTAAAGCCTGTTTTAGTCTCAAGATGTGTTTGATTGAAGAGCTCACTTCTAATCATTTGATCCCTTCAAATGCTACTGCTTTTAACAAGTGCCATGTTCACCCCAGGGTAGTTGTAATTATTTGTAGCTACCACAGATGATCAAGGGTTACACATATTTTCCTATACAGAACTTTGGGAATGTGTCTCACTTTGTACCATGTTTCTTTCCAGAAGGAAAACTTGTTCGGTTCACACAGTCACTTCAATTACAATTCCGAAAAGCTTTCCCAGGTAAGATAAGCCAGCCTATTCAAGAACCATCAATGACAGAAAGCTGTCAGGAAAAATTTCGGTACCGTTATGACTACAGTAATGACAATAACATACAATGTCAGTTAAATTCAGCTTATGCAACAGTGAGTACTGCTTATATATTATGCGGTGTATGTAAATAATACAGTGAGGATTTCTTCTTCATTTAAACACACATCCAAATGGGGATACAGAGGAGCTCTTACTATAATATTAATACAAGAACAACATATTTGTTTTTACTGTGAAACAGACTGTTAAGGACCTGAGAATCACTGATTATGTATGAAGAGGTATCAAATCTCTCTTCCCAGATCTTACTAATGATGCACATACATTTACTGTATTCATTACAGAGTATTAACTGAGATGTAGAGAGTCCCAACTCAATAAAAAAAGCAGAGTTGTCAATTAACAGCCCTCAAAATCACAGCATTGAGACTTACAGTTGAAAGTAGAGGACACGCGGCTGCTCCCTCGCTATCAGAAGTAAACCTGTCCAAAAGTTCTTGAGTCTAGTTACAAACACATCTGACGTTATTGCTTCCATTGCCTGCCCACGTGAACAGTTTTCTTGTCTAACTGACCTTAGCATTTATTTCTAGGAGAATAATTTAATGTTCTAGTACTCATATCACATTTCTCTTTCTTTCCAGTTTTGACCGTCGCTCCACATTTTATTATTTGAAAATTCTGCGCAGAACGTGGACAAGCTGGTGTCCAAACATACCTGATGAACCCTCTACAATCACAGAGCCCGGGTGTTTCAAATACACATATCGGTTGTTTCTAATTTTACAACACAGAGTGAAGATACTAATTGTGTCACTGGAACACAGTAAGAATGACTTACCGTGACATTACCTATCCGTAACAACAATATAATCTGCAGAAATGTTGAATAATAGAGAGGGCGGTTCTATTTTGGTGTATCATATTAACATTTACATATAAGAATGCTAATTTCCGCTACTGTGGTTTGTCACTCAGTAACTTTAATGCCTGCCCGAATTCTTCTAAGGCGCACGAGGAAAGTTACTCGGGAACAAAAAAAAAGAGGTTTGTAAACAATCCACATCTGCTGAAGAGCTGAGTCAGTCCTGTAATGCCTGGTGTTGTGCCACCCTGCTGAACGAATGCTTGAGGAACTAAACTGCAGCTGTGAACATTTTTCTCAAAAAACTCTTTTCCTCTCACTAGTCTAATAGCAACTGTGGCCCCTGTGGCCCTGCAAAGACAAAGGATCTTCATTTCAATCTAGCATCTCAATCTAAATAATCTTAGAAAGAAACGGAACTCAGCTAAGGAACGCTGAACTTTCTAACTCCTATGCAAGTGAAAGCAACACCACTTTCTTCTTCCCTTTTAGCAGCTTTTCTAGATCTTTCCCACTGAATCATAATCACTTATTTATGTTTTAGTAAAAGGTTAAACCCTTTCTGGAAATGACAGCAAGCCAATGTACTGTGGGTTTTTTCCACAATGCAACAGTTTATAATTGACTGCTTATGTAGTAATTGCTCTATTTATAGTGATTATTTGCATGAGAGAAGTGATTGACATCACCTGGTATTAATGACAGAGAGAGGGTTTGTTTCACATTCATGACCTAAAGCTCTCACATAAATGATTTTCCCTTCCTAAGATGCTGATGTTCTCCAGTCTTAGGAATGCATCTATGAAATGAAATGCCAGTGTTATCTTTTGTACATTAGAGTATCTAATAAATATCACTATTATTTCAAAATCACTTTTACAGTCTTCTCTTTCTCTAACTGCCTATAAAAGACTCTTCCTAGTAACTTAGTGCAGCAAGACTTAGCAGCTTGGATCTCTGCCTTTTGAGTATCCATGTTTCTAATGCTGTTTTTCCTATAAGTATTCCAGCACAGTATGTACTACACCTCCTTTAATTTTGATGGATAAAAGCTCTGATGTGCCATTAAGCAATAGCATTTGGCTAACACCGAATAAAAGTAAAACAATTAGCAAAGAAATTAGGGATGGAGAGAAGATCCTCCTTCTCCTAAGTTCTGGCTCTCAAAAAAAAAAAAGAAAACCTATAAAAGTATTACAGCCATTTTCAGGAACACGGGTCTGTTCCACAGGAAAAACTAAAGCTGACAAAATTAATCAAAGAGTATTTCAGATTGTAACTAATAATCAGATTCACCTCTCATATAATTTCATTGAGGTCAAGTGAGACTAAACAGTCATTGTGCAGGAAAGCAAAATATTCACAGAAGGCTTATAACCTTGCAGTGTAATTCAGCTATTCATTAAAAGGATAATAAAGACCACAGCCTTTGAATTATGATGCATTTATATTTCTTTTCCATGCCTGTGTTCTAGAACTGTAGCTTATAGATATTTATACTTTGAACGGTAACACAAAGCCACATTTTATAGGAATGACTGAAAATATTGCCTGTCCTGGATTCATTTGTCAAATTAATTTTTAAGAGATGAGAATTTGAATATGATTACAATTAATCCCTGACAACACCTTCTTCTTACTAGAGCCCGAGCCTATAAATGAAAGGAAATGCTCTTTTTTATACAACACGCTTGTTCTTCCACACCGCAAAAGGCACTTACATTATTGTTATACAAATTANAAAAAAAAAAAATCAAAGGCAGGGATCTGCACTTGTGTGGCACTATCTTCTTAATGCCATCACAAATCAGAACTTCCCATTTCAGGAAGTTATACTGGGAAGTTACAGAAGGGATTGATAAGACGACTTTTACAAAGCTTAACATCTTAATTCAAGGCTTAGCTTCACATTTTACAAGCTACTTAGAAAGTACCAACACCTCTGTTGCTCACAGCGAACCTTTGAAATGTATCAAGGAGATAGCCTAAGGGTTAAAGAAAACATGCTTTTTCCCCTTATGAGAGTTTATTTAGTTTCAGCAGAGCTTTAGCACAGAATTTTGCTTCCCCCTCTCCACCCCCTTCTCTTGCCTGCACACAGATGTTGTCAGTACAACAGGAATAATGACAACTTAGGATGAACTTTCTGGAGACGGGTCCCCTCTCTGCGGCCCTAACTGAGGCCCTGCAAATGCAGAGGGGGTACAAAGAGATAGATGGAGGTAGTAGGAAAAAGCTCCCCGCAGAGCTGCCACCTTCTCCAAATTTAAAATGTAAGAACTGAACTCACAGCTTTGCACCAGCAGCTGCACCAGCTGTTCTTCCTCTTCCTATTCCATACAACACGCAAAGCAGCACGCTTTCTGGACTGCAATGAGGGAACTGAAACCTAGAGGGACCCCTCCGGATACCCGCTGAACTTGGCATCTGCACTCCGCTTGCTGTCCGGCTCGCTCACCTTCCTTCCATGCCAGCTAGCCTAAGTACAGCTCAAGTGCAAAGAAAATTCAGGTTTCAGTTTCTGATGAGAATCTTGACAGGGTTTATTACAGATCTGTATGATACAATGTGCTATGCTTTTTGGAATTCCTTTGAAATCAACTTATAGGCACATCCACACACTGATTCTTATTTACAGGTACTCAATCCTGATGCACCAATGCAAGACATTAGGTTTTTTCTTGTGGTTTTAAACATACAGTTAGCATCTTTCAAGTCTACACCACAATATTAAATTTGTCTAGTTAGTTGAAATTTATTTTCAAAAACGTAAGAATAATGATTAGGTATAAAGCAGAACATCTAAATAAGTGCTTTAACAAATTAAATATACATCATGACCCTAAGCCAACTGTTAATTCTGTAAAATTAAAAGCAGACAAAAGAATTGTTAAATTATGTTTGTGAGTATTGGCAAGCCATGAAGAAAAACCTTTGCTTCCCTCCCTCTCTCAACACATTTTTTATTTTTTTCTAGAGGCAATTTTCGTCTGTTACTCTGTATAGAACCAACATCCATTACAGGAAAAGACTGCGTCTTAATTGAAATGACTTCTTATACAAGTCTATTTAATAAAAATTCATTGTTTTAATCTAGTAAGTGTGATATTCATGAAAACTAAATGGTGTCTCTTTATTATTCAGTTACTGATGCTCCTCTGAAGCTTATGGCACTAGTTCTTTTAGAGCTGAATATGCTTTAAAACACAATAAAAGAACCTCAATGGCATTTTCTAATGCAACAAAAAATGGTTAGGCCAGTACCGTCAACAGGCTCTACTGCTATGTGACTTACACACCACTTCTGGAACATCCACCTTACCTTATGCAAAAAATTCAGACAGAAAAACTACATTCACATAACTACGATGCTTAACAGGTACATTATTGTTTAATAAAAATCAATGTATCTTGGAGTGAGCAAGCTTGTAGTCATATGTTGGAAGGATATGCTTTGCCTGACATAGTTTTAAAGAACATTTCACTTAATATGTATGTTCTGAAAAGAACTAATGAAAATCGAAATAACCAAGGACAAAATAGCTGTTGTGATACTGCACGAGGAATTTTTTTTTCTTACATTACACTCCTAAATATGCAATCATGTATCAGTTTGGTCAGTAGGACTCCTGCCTCAGCGCACAAGTTCAGAACACAGAACAATAGACAATTTAGGTATACTACTGCAGCATACACTCATGTCTTGAAAGTGACAGTTTTTAATAAATAGAGCTGAATGCTTGCAGCTGTTAAGAAAAGACTGAAAATGCAATCCAAGTTTTTCACAGATCAATGAAAAACTTCACCTGTAATGATGCCCACTGAAAAAAAAAAAAATGTCTCTGTAAGTGGGACCTCTAAGTTCCTCCCCTAATGTAGACTTCTCATTCAGCCCAACACCCTCATATGGTAGGAGAAGCATGATTTCTTTAATCTCCCATCTGAACTCTGTTCTTCAGACAAAAGCAATTTCTTGGACTTCTTCCAGAACACAATCCTACAGATCTCCTAACGCTACTCAGACTCTCAGCCCCACTACTTGCAAATGCATTGAAGCAACAGACCAAACTCTAATTTGCACCTTTAAGAGCTTCCCCATTGGAAGCCTGTGTCCAGCAGCGTATCTGAGTAACTCAAAGCACAGTTTTCCTAACAAATTTATTTATTCAAACAATCAAAACCACAAAGGATTGCTTTCATTCCTACCAATTGCTCCCCGCAACCATTTAAAGTAAACTGCCTCAGACATATGCCATATAGCCTCATTCTCAGACTCTGCCTCCCTCATAACTGGCCATGCTCCCCATTTAGGAAAAAGTTTGTTGCTGCTTAACAAATTTATCTTTATCTCTTGCCCTCAACCTTTGTGTGCAAAGTGTGTGACACTGGGACACCGAGGAGAAAAGAAGGAACACTCAATTAGTGATCCAGTCGTGGCCCTAGATACTCTCTTGAAACTATTTATCCTGAGACATTTTATCTCTGGACATTGTTTCGTTCATTAAGAGACTAAAAAATGAAAGCAATTTATTATGAAGCAAAGTCACTGAAACACACTTGATAAAAATAGAAGCGCAGGCCTCTCCTGCATCTGTCGCAATAGCTAATGCAAAAAACGGCCAGTCTTGAGACAAAAAGCAACAGGTCTGAGAAAGTGCAGCGTGTACCTCAGGCCTGCAAATCCCGCCAGCACTTCTTCAGTGCTGATCCTTCCCATCCATACAAGCGACATTTTACCTGCTGGTGTAAATAGGAGGTGGCTGAAGTCCTCTTTTAAACATGCTTTTCTAAGGGATTTTCTCGTTTCTCTCATCTTCCCCTGCCAAGCCACGTTACTGCCAAGTACGGCGCCTGAGGTATGAGAGTGGTGGTGAGATCTTCTGGGAGATGATGTCATGGTATAGCTCAGAGCTCAGTCATACTTCTGTTACAGGAGAGTTTTTTCCCTACCCTCTCTGCCAAGTGATGTAAAGCAAGTAACAGCAATACCTCTACACATTTCGTATCACACACATCAACCTTTTCTAGGTTATGAACGGCATTTTAATACTTACATTTGTTTAGAAGCCTTTCCTTCCCTAACTGCTTTATTTTTTCCAGGTCTGGTACCATCTCCAACTGCCCGTTACCTACTAAGCCTCCACCAGATTAGGGCAGCACTCTCAAACTTCTAATGGTTAGCCTTAGATTTCTTAAACTCTAAAGAATCAAATAAAGCCACACTCCTCCAGTGGTATTAAAGGCAATAGGGAGAGCTGATTTCAATTCCTTTCACTGAAATCTGAGGGAGAGGAAAGGAGAATTTATCCTACCTCTGCAGGGAACTGCCATGCTTAACGGTTGACAGAAACGTTGCAGACCTCTTCAGCTGCCTCCCTCACTAACTCTACTAAGTTGTGGTAGGTAGCTGTGGTGGAGTTGTAATCATCTAAGGATATAAGCAAGACAAGTAACAATAATGGCTGTCATTAGACCAAATTATAGGTCAAAAAAAAAAGCTTTGGCAAACAAGCTGTGATTTTTACCGAATTTCTCATTCCTCTTACAACTAAGAAGCTGTCACTGAAATTTCAGCCCCCTGTCCCACACAGTAATGTGTAATGCTCTTTCACTTCCCACTATCAACTTATAAGAATGCGTATTTTCTTTCATACACAGGCCAAACCTTGACATTTTACAAGCATTTGGAATTGCGGTCTCCTCAAAATCCAATATGAAAAGCACGTGTGCCCCTCAAGACACATTGCTGGCAGTCAAATCTGTGGCTACTGACAGCAGCACTATGTGACAGAGTAATAACTACGGCGTATGACTACATACATTATCCACACTAAAGTAATATTATCAATTACAATCAAAATTCATGAAGCTCTACAAAATGCCAGCTCAAGATGATTTAAGTGCCGTTTTACATTCCAATATTTACAAGCTAATGTTTCACAAAATGAGTGGGATATATTCAGTAGTATCACGTTTACTTCCTGTGGAGGCACTCGCTAAAGCACTCCTAACTTTTACGTTAAGATAATAGTTGAGGGGTATTGACAGTTTTAACCTACATCCTTTTATTCAGAAAGACTTCTAATCCCGAATCTTGGTTCTTTGTTTTAAATCAGGGATGTATCGATTAACTGTGAGGCTGAACGTATCTCAGCGGTGGCTGAGTCGGGTATCCACTATGGAATTAGGACAGTTAAACACTGGAATCGATCCTCTCATTGCAGAGCCACGGCTGCTGTGGCAAGCAGTTTCTCTAAGCTATTAATTTTATTATTAGCACACCTGGAGACATTGTTTCCCTGAGGGAAAAGCAATTCAATTGTGTGTGCTGCAATGACTAGTGGCATATGATCAATGAGACAGCCGGGACCACAAGCTTTCTCTTGGAGCTCGGGGTGGGTATGACAAAGTAGTTTGTAAAACAGTGACGATACAAAGTAATATTGCTTTACGTTTTATGCACCTCATTGTAAGCATATAGAGAGCTTACAGGTTCCAGTGTCTGGCACTTTTCGGCCTCTTTGGAGTAGTTCACCAGTCTCAGTCTTGAAGGTATCTTCCCTTGACATCTTCCCTTCCTATGACGTCTGGTATCAACTGATGATCATCCTTTTCCTGACCACTGAATCCTTCCATCGTTCCACTGTGCCACCAAGGCAGCAATATGCCACCCTCCCTTAAAAGGCAACAGCAACACTTGTTTAACACAGAGGGGAAAGACTAATTACAAGTTTCTGAACATTTAGTTTTAGTTCATAAGCATGTTAACAATGAAAAGACACAAAGCCCAATAGGCCCAGCAGCAAAGCATCCGCTATAATTGACTTTCTAATCACTTCTAATCACAAAATAACTGATGTGTCTCAAAAACTCTGATCCAGCAATACTTGAAATTTACTCAATATTTAAACATGAGTCAGTAGAAATTAGCAGGAGAGGAGGATAAAACAGGGACCACTCAGGTATTACAGGCATATATAAATGATGCATCAACATTTACACACACGCCCACCAAAAAAAAAAAAAAAAAA
>WAAD01038757.1:14286-49446 GCA_013389945.1 Fregata magnificens
GGGGGGGGTCTAGCCAAACCGTCCAGTTACTTTAGTTACTTGAACTTAGGGATCTCTGCCTCAATGAGAATTTTTCTGCACAGAAAAACTACGACATGGGTGGGTGTCCATCTCTTCTCCCAAGTAACAAGAGACAGGACAAGAGGAAATGGCCTCAAGTTGCACCAGGGGAGGTTTAGACTGGATATTAGGAAAAATTCGTTCACCGAAAGGGTTGTCAAGCATCGGAACAGGCTGCCCAGGGAAGTGGTGGAGTCACCATCCCTGGGGGTATTTAGAAGACATGTAGACGTGGTGCTTAGGGACACGGTTTAGTGGTGGACTTGGCAGTGCTAGGTTAACGGTTGGACTCGATGATCTTAAAGGTCTTTTCCAACCTAAATGATTCTATGACTATCTTATGATTCTGTGCCTTCATTTCAGAAGATTTGAGACTGCACAGTTCTACAGTCAAATAAAATCTTTAACACCAAGCTTCAGTAGTATAGTCAGTACGATCTCCTACACAGGACAAAAAACACCAAGGGATTTGGGGATTCAGGGATTTAACTAATTTCATTTACAGACAGAGACAAAGGTCTGAATTTAGAGTTATTCTGCCTGTAATGCCCGTCTGATACTTTTTACAAAGAGAACATTAAGAGCAGAAATTGCTATCATGGAATGCACATACACAGCAAAGCATGCAACGCAAAGTAACACAGGCATTGCAAGAATGCTAGCATCATCAGCCTAGAATATCATTCATTTAATGAGATTACCTGGTTATAGACAACAGACACTTCCATCTTCTTACACATTCAACCACACGTCTGCCTAAGCACTGAATACCAGTTATGTTGAATTTGTGGTACAGCAGAACCATGAGCAGGTTTAGAGTACAAGCAGGGACAGAACACAGACCACCAACTGGATTTGACACGTGCAACAGGAACGTGCACATTAACACAAGAGAATAATTGCGAGGAAGGTAAAACAGTAGCCAAATTCCCAGAGATTCAAGCTTACTGATTAATCAGTTCCTGCCTTGAAGACTTACATAAGAATTCTTCCAAGCTGTTTGTAACCAATATATTCCTCACTCAAAAGCAGACTAAAGAACAAAGTCTCAGAAATTACATCCTAATATTTTTCCTTTAATACCTGATGTACTTAAAGAGAAGGTGTCATAACATCTCACATAAGTAAGATATGCTTTAAATCCAAACGAGGAATAAATGAGGAAGCATCAACACATGCTACCTGGTCACTCAAACCAGGATTAAAGGCAGGAGAATGTAAATTCACAGCTGTGTTCCACAGGACTCACTTTTCCTGGTGCCTAGAAAACTTCTTTTCTATTTTGTTTTCTAGCCCACCAGTTCTGCCAGCTATGCACTCATATGAATACACCTAGGAAGGCTTGCCTCTGGTCTCACTTCTCTTCTCTTAATGAGTTAGTTCCTAGATTTGCACAAATTTGTTTAGCTATTCAATACCTACATCATTAAAGTGATAATTTATTGCCAAATTATTTTATTTCTGCCTAGGGATGCTATCACATAAACATTTATGTATTTCTTGAAATTTAGATCAATTAATAGTCCTAATTAAACTAGCAGGACTATTCACCGTCTTAAGCATGTGGTCAATTATTTCCTGAATTGGACATTAAATTAAATTTATTAAAATTAATAAAAATGTCTTTCCATCATTTTGGATAGGAAATACTGGAAATACGATTCCTACATTGTAATGCTGCCATTTATCATCTTCATACATTTACACGATGAAAAAATAGTAAAGACTTTATTATTATGTTTTGGAGGGTATTTTCCCTTTTAAATCCAGCTCACCTTTAAACATCCAACATATCTCCCCACTTTTACAGGTGCTGGCAATTCATACGTGAAAATCTGTCTACAGCAGTATTTAATTCATAAATTTAGGGAAGGCAATATGATTTCAACTTGTAGCTGGTAGATTAGATAGACTGTAGCTTAAATAAGATTGTTTTGCTAAACAAAGAAACCCTGGATATAGTTTGGAATTTTAAATGAAAAAAATAAATTTCTTCTTGCAACAGATAATTGGACAAAAATATATCAGGAGACAGTTATTAAAAATCAATCAATCAATAACATATTATATTGGGTTTGCGTGCCAAGGTTTTGGTGGGGGGGGGGAAAGGGGTGGCTTCTGTGAGAAGCTCCTAGAAGCCTCCCCCATGTCTGATAGAGCCAATGCCAGCCGGCTCCAAGAGGGACCTGCTGCTGGCCAAGGCTGAGCCCATCAGCAATGGCGGTAGCACCTCTGGGATAGCATATTTAAGAAGGGGGAACAAAGAAAACCCTGCACAATTGCAGCCAGAGAGAGGAGTGAGAATACGTGAGAGGAACAGCCCTGCAGACACCAAGGTCAGTGAAGAAGGAGGGGAGGAGGTGCTCCAGGCACCAGAGCAGAGATTCCCCTGCAGCCCGTGGTGAAGACCATGGTGAGGCAGGCTGTCCCCCTGCAGCCAATGGAGGTCCACGGCGGAACAGATGCCCACCTGCAGACCATGGAGGACCCCACGCCGGAGCAGGTGGATGCCCAAAGGAGGCTGTGACCCTGTGGGAAGCCCGTGCTGGAGCAGGCTCCTGGCAGGACCTTGCGGACCCATGGAGAGAGGAGCCCACGCTGGAGCAGGTTTGCTGGCAGGACTTGTGACCCCGCGGGGGACCCACACTGGAGCAGTCTGTTCCTGAAGGACTGCACCCCGAGGAAGGGACCCACGCTGGAGCAGTTCGTGAAGAACTGCAGCCTGTGGGAAGGACTGACATTGGAGAAGTTTGTGGAGGAGTGTCTCCCGTGGGAGGGACCCCACGCTGGAGCAGGGGAATAGTGTGAGGAGTCCTCCCCCTGAGGGGGAAGGAGTGGCAGAGACAACGTGTGATGAACTGACCGCAACCCCCATTCCCCGTCCCCCTGCACCGCTCGGGGGGAGGAGGTAGAGAATAATCGGGAGTGAAGTTGAGCCTGGGAAGAAGGGAGGGGTGGGGGGGAGGTGTTTTAAGATTTGGTTTTATTTCTCATTACCCTGCTCTGATTGGATTGGTAAGAAATTAAGCTAATTTCCCCAAGTTGAGTCTGTTTGCCCGTGACAGTAACTGCTGAGTGCTCTCTCCCCGTCCTTATCTCGACCCACGAGCCTTTCGTTATATTTTCTCTCCCCTGTCCAGCTGAGGAGGGGGAGTGATAGAGCAGCTTTGGTGGGCACCTGGCATCCAGCCAGGGTCAACCCACCACACATATTAAAAAAAAGTCCAGATTCCGACAGAGTACCTGAAAAATTATGTGCAAGCATTTTCATTTGCCTGGCTCTAGACAACACACTTTACATCAGTGGAAACACAACAGTTCCTGGAAGCACAGAACCAAACCTCCTTTGGTAAATTTTAAGCTTTTTGAGTTGCAGACTGAAACCCAGCGCAGCCAGTCATAGCTGTCGTGAATGAACAGATGCCTGAGCAAGACCAATTTTCACCGATTTAAATATCTTACAGCTTCCTAAATCTTACACTATATTTGCTATTTTGCTTAGCAAATAGGGAAGGGAATGACTAAGAAAATATTTTCTTCTAACAACGGACCAGTTTTAAATCCAACAAAATATGGGCATAATGTCTAAGTTGATCCTATGAGAGGAGACTGCAATTCTCCTCGGAGATCCATCACGATTAATTCCTAACTGAGCAGAGGTTCACAGGCATATTTTTAAGCCCTCAGAAAAGTAAAATTCTTACTGCATTTAGGGAGACCTGACTGATGGTTTCCCTAGTTTTTCTCTGTATCTTTGAGATGCATACTAGGTAGCCAAGTGGCTGTATAATAAAAGTCCAGTAATTACTTCTCACTTTTGCTAGTGAACCAGCTCAGGACCTGTCATGACATGCAGTGTTCACCCATGCCAAGGAAAAAAGGAGCCGCTGAACTTTTTTCTTCCCATCCCCAAACCCCCCAACCACTTCATTCTCCCGTTTGTTTGAAACATTAAGAGTAAAATTAAAAGTTAACTCAAACTGCAATGCAGAAAGAAGAAAGAAAGGTGACATCCCTATAAAACCATGCAAATCCTTTACAGAATTAACTCCATTTGTAATAATATCAATAAAAAGACATTTGCTAGATTCCCTTCTGTTTGATTCCCATCACCTGTACGATGTCTGAACCAAACTGGTAAGACATGCACAAACTCAAAAAAAGGAAATAGACTCTTATTCCATGTCGCTTTCTTTTCAAAGAAACTGGTTACCATTCTTCTGAGGTGTATCAACATGAGGTAGATATTACTGCACGATGCATTAACGAGACAAAGTATTAATTAAAAAAGTCACATGCCAAAATACCTATGCAAATTGGGCAAATATTTGAGTTACCACAAAAAAGCAAAGTTGTGAAATAAAGACATCTTTGTTGCATTCCCTGGTAGGACTTGAAAATCCTGTAAGAGTTGATTAAGTTGTTTTCATACTGTTATCTGCCCCAGTGAGACTGAGAGAGAAGCATATCTAAGTGCTGACCCTGCAAACACTTAAACGCAGACAAAACTCTACTGACACATAGTTCCTGTCTTAAATGGCACTCCTCATCATTCACAATTCAAAGCCCTTGTACCTTGATCACTGGAACGTAAAATATGTGTAGTGTTATAAACTATACAGCATCAACGTAAAGATTTGTTCCACTTGGTAACTGTAGTATTTGAGTAATTGCAAATGAACTTAACTTCATAAAATAAAATAAAATCATATTTTTATAGCTCTCCTAATAATATTGATTTATTTTTCACCTGCTTCACCATGTTATTAAAGTACAAAGAGGTGGGGAGAACAATAACATATTGAGGAAACTAGATGTTGTATATGATGTATGTTTGTAAGCATACCTTTTAAGATTAAAGAAGAAAGATTAAGAAGGAAACACACAAAATTTTGCAAATGTGAGAAACAACAGTTTGGATTCCTATGAGTATTGCAAAATGATGACTACTAACAAGAAATACATAATTTTTTACTTATCTATGTGTTCCCTTCCTGGTTCTAGAGTGTATTCGCACTGGATTTCAAAGCACACTCTAATGTTCCAGAAATACGTCTTTGAGGAATGGACTCAGAAATGTAATTTCTGCTGAAATGTTGTAAGTGCTGCACTGAATGACAAGCTGAGTATGCATAATTCAGAGGCTAGAACTAGTCTAAACTAAAGAGTACTCCGATGGATGTAGGAAATAGGCAGCATATGAAAAATGAGGATATGGCTTTTTTTTGTTTTAAACAAGATAACAGGAAAAAAAAAGATAAACATCTCATATAACTAATGGAAAGGGACACTCAAACTAAGGAAAGTAAATTCTGGTGTAAACATGCTGCATCAACAGTCTGATATGTCTGTGTGACTACTTGTACTCCATGAAGATATAAGGTAGTTTGCCCGTAAGTGACAAAAACATTTGATGTAGTCTAAGAACATGATTAGTCAGTAACCGCAGAACAGATGACTTGTGAAAACAGCCTGACTTACTCTGCAATAACCTGATAACACGCCCATGTCTGAAACGCTAACTTTGGATATGAAATGCAAGGAGATGCTTAAAGACATGGGTTGGGTACATTTCTAAATACCTGAAATGAGGTAGCTCTTTCCTTTGATTGTATACATAAGGCGACCCAGTTACGCCACTCCCTCGGTCCTGAACGCAACAATTCTGCTCTTCCACTTGTAAACCATCGTTTCACTATATGTTGCTTCCGGTATTTCCTATAAATCTAACTTATCTGAGGTACAGAAAAAAGAATAAGCTGAAATCAAGGTGCTCTTATTCCCCTAGTCCCTGGCAGATGAGAGGATAAGTCTTCATGTCTTAAATAAGACAGTGTTATCATTATATGAATACTTACAAAACGAAAGCTGGTGAAGTCCTTAGATATTTGATGAAATGCGAATGAATGACTGCAGACTGCACTCTGAGAACGAGTACTTTCCAATATACAGTTAACTGCTATCAGCCAAGGAGTTGAAAGGAGGGAAAAAGATAATTTATGACTGCCTTATTCTGAGGACTGGAAAGACTCTTCAGTGCTACTGTAATCTGTGAAGCTACTGGAAGACACCAAGGCCTGCTGCTATGTCCTCATTCTCCTTCACAGGGAGAACGCCTCCATGCCCTCCATGTCTTCGGTAGGTATTGCTGGGTATCTGAGCCCCATGGTATGCTAAATGAGAACGAACACACAGAAGGAAAACGGACGGAGAGAACGAATTGCTGTTAGTATGTAGAGACAAATATGTATATGAACAAATACATCTTTAACCTCTAAAGATACAGAATTTATACAGGCACCCCTAAGCAGGGATTATAGACGGTTACAAACTGCGCAGGGCTCTAGCAGCCAACGGTTCAGCTCTGCGGGCAGACTGAGAGCACAATGCAGGGTATGGAAGAGAACCTGATCAGAAAATGGATATATTCTAGAGTTACCTGGATCTTTCCATTACACACTTTTACATGCTATGAGTCGGAAGGGTTTGTTTTGAGAGTAAGATTGCATTATGTGCCACAGACTGGTTCTGCATCAATCCTACCACAGCATTAGGATGGCTTGCTGCTAACCTGTGGGTTTGGCTTAAAAATTAAGAGCCACTAATAAACACAGCATATACATTTTTGGCAATATATGAGCGAATTGTTGCATGTTAAAGCTTTAACACTGTCGTTTCTACTTAAGATTGCCCATAACTTTTTCCTACATTACTTCACTAAGGTATAACATACACTGTTATAAAACTTTTCGTATCAATGAAAAGCAGACATGCTTAGGATACAAGTGAGCAGCTGTTTAATAACTCAAAGCATTATTATACTGTAGTTAAGAACAAGCAGCAAAGAATGAAACTGGTAGGGAATTTAAACCAAATCTAATTTCACAAGTTGGAATTTATCCAAGACACTGCATTTAACACCTCTACTCCTGTGAACAGTGAGCGAGGTCTTTAATGACCACAAGCGGTCAAGACCTCAGTTTTAGATCTCGCCTGATAGACAGGCTAATGAGATTTCCACTACTATTAGGTTTTGCTCAGATTGACAGACACTATTGCATAATATTTCCACATTTCCAGTCCCTCATGGAACCAAATAGCAAAGCTGTGCAAAAATGATAATACAGAACTTTTTTTTCCCCTCCAAATCTCAAAAGCCATTTGACTCAGGGTCAGGATGAGCTTTAAGTGTATGCGTGCATCAGTTCTTTTACCCTACATATATTTTCCGATCCTTGACATACAAACACATACACATACCTCTCTGAAAGCCACCACATCAAAAAACCCAAAACATTCTTTCAATATATCATGACTCTAGAACATTCTTTACACAAATTTAAAGGATTATTACTATATCTATGCCTTTCATACATAAAAGCATAATACATACACAATAGGCTGGAATGTCTCAAAAGGATGTGCCTTGTGCACAATGAAATAATTCAGATGGAAAAAAACCAAACTGGAATTAACCAGAGTATCAGAACTGAATAATTATTCAGAATGCTTCTCTGAAACACAAGTATACCATTTATCCAGTGATTGCCACCTCTCAGTTTATCAGATAATCATTAATACTTTTTTATGTTATGAGTATTAATTAAAAATAAAGCTCCAAACCCTAAACACAGCTCCATGTAAAACCACACCACTTCTTAAATACACAGCTGAAGCACTGCCAGTGGCTATGGAACAACTGTTGTATCGAAGCGCTTAACTTGTAGAACACGTGCTGCCTTCCGTCTGCTGGAATTATTCATCTCGGCCCATGATCTTCACTTGGAAAGCTTTTTTTTCAGGATGGAGAAGGTCAGAAGTACAGATTCATGGACTGGCACCCGTATCTGCCCATTCGCAAGTGACATCTTTCACTGCAGCATCTCCCTTATAAATCTGGGAGGGGATGGCAATGAGCCTCTGGGAAACAATGTGCCTGGGAACAGGATGGATAAAATTCCTGGTGTCAACTACTTACTCCCAGCTACTGCCTTTCACAAAGCAACTGAAGTACCCAAGATGTGCAGTATATTCTACACGCACATGTACAAAACACCAAGTACTTTAAGGTGGAATAATATCCAGCCATGGATTAGCAAAACGACTCGTGTGTGTGGCTCTCCTCTAACACGATAAAAAACTAATGGCTTGATACAAAGCTTCTAAGAGATCAAGAAAGTACTGCACGTTGCCGTGCATTACTAAACGCATACATAATAACACAGTAAATTTTTTCTCCCTAAAACCTGAATTCCTGTATTTGAGCAACTGTGCTCTATTGTGACTATGCAGCATTGTACGACTGCTTTTAATGCAGTGGCATCAATTTAATGATTTTTGTTAAAATTACCACATAATAGTTTTTTACCCAAAGTCTCAGTATAGTTTAGTAACTTTTAAAAGCATGTGGGGTTTTTATTTACTTATTTTTACTTTTCAGGCACAGTTCTATTAACTGGCTTACCCATAACTTTTCCATATATCAGTAGCAAAGGCAATGACTGTTCCAGTTGCAATTTACCAATCAAAACATCCTATTACCTTTTTTCCCTCTGTAAATATTCTTGATTACATTTCACAGGGAGATAAACAAACTTTGAAAGAGAGAACAGACATTCATCATTTATAAACTCTGGTAAAAATGAGTACGTTCTCAGAAACATTTTTCACGTAAGTACCCATACTTGCTAGTAGTCTGTTTATAAGCAGATTTTGATTTTTGCTATCAACCTCCCTCTAAAAAGTTTCAACTATCTAAATTAGCAAGGACTTTATCTGCCAACTACATGTTGCATTTTAAGCCAGTATCTCTCCAGTCCACCCTTCTGGGCCTGGGTTCATCCTCAAACTTTAATTAATTATACTGGAATTTATTAGACCTGCAATCTAGATCATAAAAAAAGAAGAGCTTTATTAAGGTGCATATTTTCTTTACTTAAACACAGAAATAAAATATTTTAAACATTATTATTTTCATACTGTACAACAAAAGCAATAATGAGCTAGATACTTCAGTACTGACTTAATGATTATGTCATTAGCACCAGAGAATCAGGAGCTTCAAAACAATGAAGCACTACTCCACAGGGTTAAAATTACTTAAGGAAATAAAGAATTCTGCTCTTACTTATCAGACACTTCATGGCATACATTGTATTTTCTAGGCTCTGTAAATTCCATTCATGTGGCGTGTGCATACCAAAGATCTTTTTTAATCTATTCACTGTCAAAATAATGGAAAAAATTACGATTACCTGTTTTTTTGCCCTCAAAATTGATTTTTATAACAACTCATTTCATCCTGAATATTTCTTTTTTCTAAAAATATGCCTATACCATATGAAACAAAAAGAACAGAGTACGGTGTTAAGTTTGACTTCAGTGACAGTCAATTACCTGTTTACAGTCCTACTGCAAACTAGGAACTTTGCTAGTGAATAGTAATCTATGTAAACAATGCATTCAGCGGATCACTGCACTACAATCGATGGACTTCATTATTTTCATTACATATAAAATTGAATACAAGGGATTTTGAAGTTTATTCATGTTATTCATTTCTCAGGAAGTACAGGCCAACATTTGAAGCAAGAATCTGAACTACTAGACTGAAAGCCCTTCAGCTTTCTTTTGAAAGCCTGGGGTACTAATGCTCTAAGTAAGCACTGGTGAAAAATTTTATAAGCATCTTTTGCAACTGCTGCAGCAATGAAATTGTGTGTAACAGAAGTGGGAATAACACAAAAATATTTATGAAAAGATGTCTGAGAGTCTTTTGTTAAATCTTAGACAATCTTTGTTCTCTTCTACAGTACAAATAACAAAATAATGACTAAGCAATATATCACAATATGGGGAGGAATGGGAATTTGAATTCTCTAGGAAAGCTGTCTGGTCAAAGTTGAAAGTACTTTTTCTTTTCTTTTTTAAGTTACGCTTTATATAAAGTGAAGTTGGCCCTATCACTTGCATCCACAGATGTAGGGCTCAAAAATAAATAATTATTCCAATAAAAGCGGACTTCCAATCTGTGGATTTTTTTATCATGTATATACTAAAATGCCAGCAATATGTCATGCCTAAGAAACATCCTTTTATCCTATTTTAAAGCCAGTATTCAACTTAAATGGTAAGGCATATCTCTTGATCTTGTTTTGTAAAGGTTGTACTTGCTACAGGCTTAACACAACTGTGGGAGACTGTATGGAAAGGATCGATAAAGCAGTATTACCCTTTGTGATAGTGAATCTCTGCAGGACATTCCAGCTTAACTCTGTTGCCTGCACTTACGCTTCACACTTTCCCACTGGGAGAATGGGCTAAAACATAGTAATGGACTAACAAGGCAAGAAGAGGTGTGTAAAAATTCCCCTCTTGTTCCCGCCCTACAGTTGCTACCTTGCTGTAAGAGCCATAAAATAAAAAATATTCTGTTAAATTACAGGGTTTGTTTATTAAGACAAAAATATACTCTTAGCAGCATGATTTTAAAAAACAAACAAACAAAAAAGGAAGTACAGTGCCAGAGAGCTACAAATTATCACTGTGAATTTTCCCAAATGGCAACTGTCTTTCGTACTACAGAGGCATATAACATGAAAGAGTTTCTGTTTCAGCACAAACTGGGCTGTTAGAAATCATGTGCGGGTGATTTTAGTGAGGCCAGTAGGCTGTATTGATGACAAGGAGAATCTGTCTTGTAATTAAAGAGGGTTCTTGCTGTCTGAAAAAAGATCTGAAGAGACAGGGGTATTCTGGGCACAAAGCGAAGTAAACAGCTTCAATTATAAGTACTAGCATGAAAAAAGTCCCAGGCACTTAAGTGGGTCAGACATAAGATGAAGACTGGAACAAAGTCAGCAGAGAAGAAAAGAGGAGGATGCTAAAACGTAGAAGTTTTAAACACAGTTTAGAAGAAAAGTTTCAGAAATTAGGACAAGTGTTTTAAACTTGAATCAGACATGAAGGGTCTGACAGGTAGAGGATACAAAGGTGGAGATGACATAGCTAGTACAGCAGAAAGGGAACCTTCTTTTAATACACATACGGATTGCTACAGAATCACATTGCAAAGCATTAAAAAACACTGGCACAAAGACTAACACTGGAGCCAAGAGGCAGTTGTGTAACAGTACTTTATCAAATGTGCTAGAAATATAAATACGCACATATAGAAACAAAATCAACCGTCAAAATCTTTGTGCCCTTTAAAACTTAAGCATTCTAGAACAGATTACAGTGAGCCACTCATACAGCGTGTCCTTGAAAACTGGCACATAATATGTGTCTTACATTCTCGCTCAGACTATTTGGAGTTTGAGATAAGAAACTTCTTTTGAGTTTCTCTAAAACGGTGCAAACTAATAAAGAATGAAATGTAGGAGTGAAGTAGGCATGAAATTGCAAGCAGAAGAGTTAAAAAACAGGTGATAGCAGCATGTGGAAAAAGTAAATGACCCATTTGGAGACAGAGGCAGACAAATGCCAAAGCTGTTTGAGTGAGAGGAGGCATGGAAATAACAATGATTAACTCAAGAAGCCTTAAGCCTACTGAATTTGGTCGGAAAGCTATCATGTAAGCATGCATCTCTGCTCTCACCAATTGTATGAGCTGTTGTTTGCCTTTTGTATCTTCTTTTTTCCTCCCACATCACCAAATCAATCACCCACATCTCTTCACCCTTCCCTTTTCCACCTTTACCTGCAGCCAACCAAATCCCATGAGGTTATACTTGAAGCTGTGTCTGGACGCAACGGGTATATATCTCAAAGCAGTGATCTGTGGACAATTACGGCAGTCAGAGTCACGAGCATTTTTGGGGAGAAAGGGAAGCATGTGTGGGGAATGACTACACAGTGCTGATTTTTTTTCCCAGTGGTCCATTATGATACCTTCTATAAACAGTTTCTAACAGCAGAACGACAATACTCTGCCTCCTAATGGGAAGTTATAAAATGTGAGCGTGACAGTGTGTAAATGGTGCAATATGAACAGCCTAACGAAGGAACGTGCCACACCTCTCCAAAGTTTAAAGTAGTAATTACAATTAAATCCAAAAAAGGGATTCAAAATATTTTTTTTCAAATAAGCTCTCAAGAACAGTTGATTGTATTAGAAGGATGTTCCCATAACTGCACAGTTCTAAAGTATGCATATGTTAATAACTTGGTAAGATAAACTTCAAATCAACCTACAGAATGTGAAAGGTTACTTGACGTAAGTACGCTGCCTGTCTGGACTTCAGAATTGTAACCTTTTTGTGTGTTGTTTTACTTTGCTTGGGAGCAAGCTTTTGCTTTGTTTTGTTGTTTGGCTGGGTTTTCTCCCTTTAAACAGCAATTGGCTGTGAGTCTGAGCAGCATGGAAAACAAACCGAGCGTGTTCTTTCTTGTCAGGGAAAAGCCTTGTTAATGATTAAGCAGATAGAAGAAACCCTTCGGAAAGAACCCTATACGCTGCAGACAGGTCATATTTGTTCATGATACAGATAACGTTCACAACTTCTGAAATATCCCGAAATATTAGTTTGAATGTATTGCTTTTATTTTACTTTAATATTTCAAATATATCCAAATATGTTATTTTTAAAGAAACACATTTCATTTGTTTCCATCGTTAGCGAGACGGGCACTGTCGTTTACCACAGCTCCATACAGGTACCGCACGGAACCAACAACTGGAGTGCTCACCCTGCAACAACTTCTTCCCCCCCAGCCGCATAACAGACAAACTATTATCTCCAGACAATAAAACAGACGGTGAGATGTTTAAAGACTCAGGAGGCCGAGGGGCCCCCACTGCTCCTGAGTGTGGGTGATGCCTGAGCACATCCCTGCCCCTCTGACTAACCACCCTGCAGGATCTCAGGCCTGATCCAAAACCCTACAGGAGTCCTTCCATTGGCACCAACGGGCTGTGAATCAGCCTCCAGGGTTTGGCTCCAGGAGAAGAAATTCATCCAGTCCCAGGGGTAAGTCAGCCAGGGTACAATACCGAATGGTTCCCAGTGAACTGAAGACCTTCTGAACCTCAGTTCTCCCCACCGTACCCAGTCCTCCTGCCAACCACTTTGTCATCCCATAAGCAAAGCTTTCTGTAAATACAATAAGGAAAAACCCCACCTTGTTTTATACTCAGCAATCCTGTTACAATCCTATATAACAAATCTGGATGCTGACATCTTCACTATCAGGTGTTTCTGCTCTAAACATATTCAGAATTTAGACTCATTAATACAAATTTGTGCTAGTTACACAGAGCAATTAGTGAGTAAAGTAACCTGGAAAAATAAGTGTAATTACCTGTAAAAATATTGCATATTGTTAATGATATATGTAAGTGCTTTTATTACACAGGGGTAATAAAGAATAGGGTAAGATGATGATTTTTGTTCATGCTCAAAGTATTTTTAATATATACATCACATTTACTCATTTTCAATACACACAACCCTTTGCAACAAAGGAAAGTGGAAATAATTTTTGAACCCCGCTCTTTTGCTACGTGTTGTAAAACAGCTACTATATTCCTTCTCTTGCTGGCTTTAGCTGTGGGAAATATATTTAGATATTGCACATATGAAACAATTTTGTCCTTTTTAACCTGCCCTATGGTTTCTTACATGTGCTGTCAGATCGCTAGAGAGTATGTTCTCATTTACTGATATGCAGAACTCTCAGTTTACGAGCCAATTATTAAACTTCCCATCCAACTAAGTGCAGGTGGCACGAGCGGCTTTCTTCGGAGCTATTGCGAAATCGTATGTGTGATACAGTTTACATATGGAATTGAGCGTCATGGTCTCGCTGAAGATGAACTGTAAAACTAAGCCAGAAGTACCAGTAAAGCTCTATTCACCATATCTTGTTACAAAGTGGAACCAGTCAAAATAACAAAGTTACCTAAAAACATATTGATGACTGTAATAACTTCATACTAATGTTAGTTAGCACCCAAACAATTACACTTCAGAATTAATCTGAAGTTTTTCTTATGCTAAACAATGCAGAAGTATATATAAAGCTATACATATTGCTGTGTAAGTATCTATATTTTATGTACATAAAATACATCTATATGTAATAGGTACTTATATAGATGCTTCTAAAATAAGGTAAATAAGTTAGGATAATTTCTACCTTTACTTGAAAAAATATTATTCTAATAAAATAACCTTGTCAGTCCTTAATCACTGAAAATTTAAATGAATAATTTCTCATTTCCTAATAAGCCCAGACTGTCTGATGAAATTTCAGCCAACAAGTGGTTAAAATTCATCTTAGCTTTTCAATGCAAAATTGGATTCCACTTTATCAGAAAACTTTCAAATGCAATATTACTTTTCGTTACATATACAGCCTGCAACTTACCTAGGGCGCTATTTATCATTCAGACAACTTAAGTACAACACAAAAAATCACCTTGAGACAAATGAGAAATTCTCTCTTGGGAAACCCAAAACTGTATTAATATGATAAGCAGTAGAGCTTCACTTTTCCTTCATTAACTCTAGCAGACATTTCTGATATAGCCAAGTAAGAAGTTTTAAAAAAAAAAAAAAAACAACCAAACAAAACCAACAAACAAAAAAAAGCTTAAAAACATAAAACAAAAAAAACCCCTCCAAGGTTCAAACATCCTTCTGGTCACATCAGTCATTTTCAGCTCAACCGACTTCCTTCATTGTTACAAAAGCATTAAAATCAAGACGGAAATCAGCTGAAAAATTCAATGCCCAGAGGGAACCCAATGCTTAGATAATCTAATCCATTTGGGAAACAAAAAGTTCATGTCAGGTATTTAGTAACCAAAGCAATTATCAGAAGCTGACTATTGAAATTGGACTGAGTAATATTTCATCAGATTTCATCAATCCTGCTGCAACAAAGAAAATTGTGGGGAAAAAAACCCACTCAGTGCTGGTTATGCAGCTGAGATAAATAAAGATAAACTGAAAAACCATGCAATTACTGCAGTTATCTTTCTGTTAGTATTTCCTAAATACATTCCTCAATATATACTGAAAATAATATTTTCAAGCCACTGAAATATGCATAGCAGAGTAGCCATTTCAATTTCTGTATCTGCAGTTCAATTATGTTATCCAAAGCTTTACATGCATTGTGACTCTGTGTGCACATCTCTGCTCTTCCCAGTCTCCTCTTAAAAACAGGAGAAAGATCTACCCCCGAGTAAGCAAGATGTTTAACACCCTAAGATTAATAATATTAAGACCCATTAGTTGAGCAGTTTGTAGGAAACCAGTCTGTTTCATGTAATCAGGGGTTTCCGAAGCAGATGTGCACCCACAGCACCCACCAGTGTGCTAGAGATGTTTAAAAAAGTACTTTCACTGAGGATTCTTTAAGTTAGCATTTCTTTAAGTTAGGATTCTGAAAAGAGTTAACATTTCATTGAAAGAAATTCTCAAAAATTACATTTTTAAAAACACTTCACTGAAAAAAACCCCCCCATATTTTCAAGCAAACAATGCTAAGTCTTAAAAGAAATTTCTATCCGTGAACATAAACTAGCATCCACGCAAATGTGTTTTATGCCTGCAAAATCTATCACAGCAGGCATTTCAGTTTGATTAAATATTTTATGTTCATAGTTTAAGGTGGCTTTATAGTTAGTTCAAAATAAAACCCCTCATCATCTTAAAAGATAATGAAGCAGGCCTTGAACATACAGACATGATGCAAATGCTGGTTAACAGATAGGCCCGTGTGCGTATATGGGTGAGTATTACACACAGCTGCTTCGGAAATTTACTGAGTCATACTTGAAAAACCAGAACAATTTCCACTCAAAAGAAAAATTCTTTGGTATACTAAGATCCCATCAGCAGAATGTCAGTTTTCACAGGGAGCTGTACGCTGAGGACCAGTGCTTACTCATTCAGTACCAGCTAACCTCACATCTCTGCATAATTAAAGTGAACAGGAAATTCAGCCAAAGAGAAGTCTACCGTTGCTACCATGGCCCACAACCAGTCTTACATCTCAGTACAGTGAAACATCTGAGGCACCAGCACAGCTTTCCTTATCCAACTGATATTTAAGGTAATACACAGGACAATCAAGACGACTGCTTAGCAAACAGCATAACCAGTTAGCTATCAAGATCCAGGAAGAAATGGTAACTATAAAGTAACATTTTTGGAGTGGTATTCATTTGGAAGAGCTGCTGCTTGTTGAACAACTAGCGTCCAAGATGCTGGAGATATCTTAGATGAATGCTGAAGACAAATACAATGCAAAATGATAAAAGCCTCTCATGAGAAAGAAATTAACAGCATGGCCTCTACTGCTTCGTTTGTAAGACCGGTTTGTCTGTGTAAACTATGTTTATGCTTAATATAAAGCCACTGTACCAGTTTTGTCCCTGAGATGCATCTCTTTAGCTACGTTCCTAATAAAACCTGATCTTTTCCTGAAGTCACTAACATAGACAAGAACGACCTGGGTAACCCTCTGCCTTTGCACCTTTTCCTGGTTCCAAAGGATTCTCGTTCTCAAAGATTTTCCAATGTTGACAACTCCGCAACAGTTCATCTCATTAAACAGTTAGGAAATACAGAATTTATTCTAAGGCAAATTAATTATGTTACTGGTCTTCACATGGCCAATGTTTGCAAAGAGTTTCTGTACAAAGCTGCCATACTTCAAAGAGTCAGTGTAGGTATTAGAACATCAGAAGACTTTAGGCAAAACACTAGGTTACGGGGTACTTACAAGGAAAACGATAATCACCTTCAGCATATCTAAAATCTTCTTGCAGGGTAATTCTTAGCCCGTGATTCACAATTTCTCTGAAGAAAATACTGAAACATACCAACTAATAAAAAACCTGGTATCAGGATATTCATGACTTGCTAACAAGCATAGCAGGATGGACGGAAGTAATTTAACTCTGCCCTGCTGAGTCACATTGGCTGTCCATCTACACCAAATGAACCTAATTAGCTGGTATCAAAAATGCCACAGCTTGAGCAATGGGCAAAATGTATGAGGGAAATAAAAATCAATCAGCATGAGATGCCTTCATTTCCATTTACTAAATATTAAGTGCAGTATTTTGTCCCAAATTAACTAACAGCTAGTGAAGGCCTTATTTATCAGTATTCTTCTCAAACTCAGAATGGAAGAAAGACTGTTTCTGAGTACCCAAGCTTATCCATCCATTTCAAATTCTTCCAGAGTACACTATATCACAGCATATTTCAACTTGCATTTGTAACAGAACATTCAACCACAGAACACGATATTAAAATAACACTAATGGTCTGTCTTTAACTCTAAAACAGATAAAAGTAGAGACAAAAAATGCATGCTGGCACTTTTTATTATGGTCTTCTACTGCTGTGCAACATACACACCCCCTGTCTCAACCAGACACAATAGCTTAGATTAAAACAAGAATATCTGTCTGGATTTGTAACCTTTACCCAAAATGCTCTTGCTGTACTGCATGTACACAAGCACCTATCACCTTAACATTTTCTGTAGGTGCCTGCCTGTCTTCAAGGAGCAGATCTGGATTTAAAGATGAGATACCTAATTTTCTCTTTTTAGCTGTATTAACCATCACTTTCATGTAACAGCACAACAGCTAGTAAAAAGAAAGATACATTTGAGTTCTCATATATACATATAGTTGCATTGTGCTGGTTTTGGCTGGGGTACAGTTAATTTGCTTCACAGTAGCTAGAACAAGGCTATGTTTTGGATTTGTGCTGGAAACAGTCTTGATAACACAGGGATGTCTTAGTTACCGCTGAGCAGTGCTTGCACAGGGTCAAGGCCTTTTCTGCTGCTCACCCCTCCCCACCAGCGAGCAGGCTGGGGGGCACAAGGAGTTGGGAGGGGACACAGCCGGGACAGCTGACCCCAACTGACCAAAGGCATATCCCACACCATATGGCATCATGCTCAGCACAGAAAGCTGGGGGAAAAAGGAGGAAGGGGGGGACGTTGGGAGTGATGGTGTTTGTCTTCCCAAGTCCCCGTGACACGTGATGCAGCCCTGCTTTCCTGGAGATGGCTGAACGCCTGCCTGCTGGTGGGAAGGAGTGAATGGATTCCTTGGTTTGCTTTGCTTGCACACGCGGCTTTTCCTTTACCTATTAAAGTGTCTTTATCTCAGCTCACAAGTTTTCTCCCTTTTACTCTTCCAATTCTCTCCCCCATCCCAGCAGGGGGGAGCGAGCGAGCGGCTGCATGGGGCTTAGTGGCCGGCTGGGGTTAAACCACGACACTCACTGATTAATGCATTCATTCTATCAACATGAGCACGCTACATGCAATAAGAGGATCTATTTAGCACACATTTCATTTCACTCTCTTCTTCAGCTTTTACACAGGTTGTTGCTGACATTTCCACCCAGTCCACACAGCAGCATTTTGACCTTGCTTTTAGAGGCTCTTTAGCATACTATAATCTTTGTGGTTAGAGCCTGCAACTTCTGCTGAATTATGGGTACTTTACAGTAAGGAAATAAAAAAGCATAGTCAAATGCTGACAGTACTCCAATGCTTTTCCCACAAGCCCTCTGAAGAACCAGCCAATTACCCTGCAACTGACACAAGTGACTGAAAAAAGCATCCTCATTTCTAGCATTCGTAAATTTATTTGCAAGTACCTCATCAAAAGTAAATGTATACTTATTACAGACACAAAGGCATGTTTAAATCACATTAAAGGGATAATGTTATGATCCTTGTAATTATTTTCCAAAAAATGATTTTTCTATGCTGTTTGTCGTAATCCTTTGCAAGCTTTAAACTTAAATCTGTTTCTTTACTAAACTGTTTTCTTGCAGTGTATGTGAATACTGGTTTGCTATAATAGGATTGCTCATGAGCATCAGGCTTCTGGCATTGATCTTTATAACAGAAAAAGGAACACTGAAACATTTGGTCCTGGGGGTGAAAAAATACACAGAAAGGACTGCATGGTGTTTTAGGAAAAAATTACAAAAAAGGAAGCAGATCAAAATTGTGCCTAAATCAAAGATGGTTGCGTTCTTTTTGCAGTCATGACAAACTGTCAAACATTATTGACATTAAAGAGTTTTGTCTAATAATAAATCATCAAGATCTGGTATTAGGTACCAAACATTTCTGGCAGAGGACGAAAAAAGGAAGATAAAAGGCAATGTGAAGGGAATAATGGTAGCACTCATGACTGTGTGATTTTAAGCTTTACTTAGAAGTTTATTCACACTGCTTGTCACTAGTTTATCTGAGGCTTTCATACATATGTATTTAAGGACACACAGACACATCTTTTTCCTCCTTTTCCCTGCAAATGTGAGAAGCCTTTTATTTCTCTAAATAAAAATATGAATTGACAAATACAGAAATTTGTGGCAGAAAACACCCTGGATAACACCATTTCCATGAGTCTTGCTCCTCTAGTCTGTATTATTACTTCAATTAGGAGGGTATTATACTTCTTCTTTGACAGAATGTACCTTACTCTCCAACAAATGAAACTGCATTAGGGACTGAAAGCATAATACACTTTTAAAAGGCATGTAACTGAATGGTAAAGAAAAAAATAAAATCAAGAATTAACATTTAAGTTCCAATATGAAATAGCCTGCTCTATCCTTCAGACAGAAAATCACATTTAAAAGCCAGGAAACAAACGACTTAGTGAAGGACCATATTTAAATATTCTCCAACAGTCTCACAAAACATTTCAGTAACTTTTTTAAACTTGGCTTTACTCTTCCTCAGTAGCAATACGTAGATCACAGGTACCTGTTATATTCACCTCAATTAGAGTTTTTAAAGCTCATTCCTAATCAAATGATAGCAAATTTCAAGCTTTAACATTCAAGCCAAAAACCAAGCCTGTGCCTGGGTTTTCTGCTTTTATAACAGTAGCAACTCCTCAGTGCTTACCATAATCCTCATCTTCTAGTTCTCATCCTAGTCATCTTCCAGAGAGTTGACACCTCTTTCTGATTAAGGCTACCTTTCATAAGGCCACACACGTCAAAATTGTCCTGAGCACCAATTCAGACTACAAGACATTCTAAACCCTTAAAGGAAGCTTTATGTTCTATTTCCCAGAAAGTGGTTAATTTGCACTGATCCATTATAGCGAGCTGCTTCAAAGCTCCTAATTCAAAAGTCTCTGTGTTTGAAAATCTGGACGTGAACTGTTCCAAGTGTCCCTTAAAGTAGGTAACAGAAGAAAATACTGCTTTTACAGTTCCTGTGCCCAGGAATGAGAAGGTTCTAGTCCTCATGCAATAGGCTTATTTTTGAATATTTTTCTGTCCTCATAAAAATAAATACATGAGTAACTAAATATACATTTCCATTGTACAAGAAACATAATGGGATGATGTTTCAGGGTTAAGTACAGAATAATTGTAATCAAGCTTCCAAGCTGTGACACGGCTAAAGTAATTCCTGATTGTTGTGGTTTTCTATATATAAACCATCTGAATTTAATTCTGATCTGGTCTTTGTGAATAAACGGCGCCTCTCTCACTTGCAAAACAAGACCTCCGAAACACAGAGAAGCAGCCACAGTATGAAGGGCATGTTTTGCATGATGTAACGTAGCCACCGGGGCTAGCGCAGAAGATTTTCTCCTGCCGCAACAGATTGTCAAATTATCACATTGGGGTAATGATTTCACACTTAACCAAACATTTCTGCAATGTTAGCCCCACAGACATTTGCTGCAAGGGCAGTGACTTCAACTGAGGGGAAAAAGCACGCTGAGGAAAAAGTTGTAACTTATTGTAAATTTAACTCGTGCACAGTAAAAGCTTTGTGGAGAAAGAGATCAGATGACACAGGGGTCCACCCCAAAAGCGAGCGCTAGGTGACACGCAACCGTGTAAGATCTTATGGGGAAAATGGAAAAGCGTCATCACTAGTGTTACTCACTCTTTGAATCACAGAGGAATTACAATGCGACTTAGCAGTCCACCTTCATCAAAGGTGAAAAGATAAATACTAACTCTACGAATCTGGTCTAATTCTTCACCCAAAGACCAAGTACTTGAGATCTACGCAGAAAAGGGTAAATTTAATCTGTCATGTAAGTTGTAGCAGCTAGACAAATTACAGAGGCCCACACAGAACTGACCTTGAACTACCACTTTCTGATAACAGAGAAGAGTTTCACACCTTTTCTTTTATCAGATCTGTCCCAAAAGTTCCTGCAGCAAGATTTCCCTATATTTAGAAACCAATCAGTGCCAGCAGCTGCAAGATTTGCCCTCCAAGCAATCGGGGTAGGAAATACGTATGTCAAGAAATCCAGTGAGGCAGAAATTTGTGATCAGTCTTTAGAGGAAGCTCTTAGGAATCTACATTCATCTAGAAATTAAGAGGCAAATCCTTGCCTCTTGCAAAGCACACCACTTTGAGGCACAGTTCTGAAGTTGGGCGTTTTCAGGCTAAATTTCAAAACAACAGTTTGGACGAGTGGCATGAACCTATCAAGACTGTCAAAAACTGTTAAGCAGATAAAAAAAGTACGTGATCACTACGAACTGCAGAAACAATTAGTACAGCAGGACATAGGGGAAACACAAAGCTGTTCTGAAGCACTGACTCGCAGTCTTAAAGTATACCCATCTGGATACAAGGTGGTTGATGCAGCAGTGGATCTACAGCATTTGATCCCAGTATCTCCAAACGCTTTGTATTTTGAAGATTCCAGAACCTGAGTTTCACCATGCATGCGATGCAGAAAGGGATGTTACTAAAAGATGAAGTAATTTTTGATCCAGCATGATTACATCATTTCATGTTTTTCCTCAGACTGAAACATGGGAAACACTTCCTCATAAAACAGGAAGTTATGGTATTGCCACAGGAATTCAGAATTACTCAATTCATCTTAGGCAAAACTATTGGATTTCAGCATTGCACTCAGGCCAGAGAAAGGGGAAGACCTAATAAGCAGGGTACATCACAGCGGTCAAGTTAAAGATGGAGTACATGTTATAGACACTTTCTTATCAGTACAAAGGCACATATTTATCTTGGGTTTTTTTCAGTGACAGAACAATATAAACTAAGGGCATGCCTGTCTCTCACTCTTTTCATGGCACTAAGCACTTCAGCTTCACCAGTAGCAAGATACAACGTACAGCCTCAAACAAAGGCAATTTGCAGTCGCCTATATGCTGCACTTGCACTAAGAAAATCCTTAGTAAGTGCAAACCATTCTCAAGATAGATGCAATCATGTTAGTATTAAAATTTATGTTCCGATTTATTGAAATTATGATTCTCAGGGTTCTCCTGTTAAACACAAGCAGAATAAAGGTAAAAACATCTTACAATGTATTTCAGAAGAAAACTGTCTTTGAATTCTCTAGAAAGTATGCTTCAAGACAGAGGTGTTATCAAAGAAAAGACTATGCTACAAATTTACACAAACTCTACTTGAAATACTGTCTTAAAAGACTGCTGTTCTGCTAAATTAGATACTGTTAGCATTTTGCACAGATTATTTAAAGATGCAACAAATATTTAGTAACTAAAGCCTGCGACCTACTGTTGCCTTTTTGCAAATTCTAAGATTTTTTGTTTCCTATTTTTACAAAATAGGGCATTATACAACTGTTTGATTTGCA
The DNA here is from genome assembly GCA_013389945.1 of Fregata magnificens. NCBI lineage: Eukaryota > Metazoa > Chordata > Aves > Suliformes > Fregatidae > Fregata > Fregata magnificens. The sequence goes on from WAAD01038757.1 coordinate 36,965, forward strand.
AATTGCTTTAAGGAAGCTCTAATCACCAAAAGCAGGCTAATTCACTTGCCTTCTGCAAAACATATACTAATATGAAACTATGCTTTCTTCTCATCCGTTACCACTTAGCTTCCAATCACTACTTTGATATCGGCAAGCTGTATCTGGTTTGGACCGAACAAAATACAAACAACCCTAAGAAGAACTAATCACCATTCATTCTCACTTAGAGAATTAGAAATTATATAAGTTGTTTTCTATTTATTTTGTGTTACACTGAATTTAAGTTTCCATATCGTTGTCAGAAATGCAGAACTTTTCCGCAGTCAGAAACATCCACCCGAAAACTAACAAGTTTTTCAATAAAACCACCTAATGAATCTGCTCTTCACAGCTTCTCTCATGCAAATTTCAGACTATGAACTAGAAAGACCAAATTTCTCTGGAAACTCTAAATAGTTATATTTCACCAAAGCTTTTTTATATCGCTGGACACATAAGCAAAGTTCCCTCAACAATAAGGGGTAAGGGGCTAACAAAACAAAACAAAAAAAAAGAAAAAAGGAAGAAAAAAAAAGAAAACACAGAAAGAAGGCATAACTTCCTACTTTAAAAAATTAGTTCAGGTCATTACTGCCAAGAGTCTGAAAAGATATAAAACTGTAATCAAGTCTTAAAAAGGTTTTAATATCTCTTATAGTATCTCTCCTACAGCCAAAGAGAAGAATGGAAATCTTCAGCTCATCAACAAATCCCCACAACGAGTTATTGTGGACAACTGATGAAGCTTATTTTTATTTAATCAAAACATGATCATAGCCATCTTCCACCTCTACACAAAACCCATTTTTTTACAACTCTACTGCTGTAGTCGTATTGCAGATCCTGTTTACATATAGCCATAAAAATAGGTCCTGTTCTTAAAACATATGATAGGTGCTAAAGTAATATGGTATTCGTTAGTTCTTCCAACTTCAGTAACATACCTTTCCATAAGAAGCATAAGACTGACTACCTCTGATGTTTTGGAGATAAAACCTTGAATCTTGTGCAATAACTTCAAAACCACAGCTCAGTATGGAATTGCACTTTTACAGGAAGGAGCCAGAACATTCTGTGATTCTTCTTTTTTGACATGTTAATTGTTCTTCCATACACAAGGAGAACAAAAGCAGCAGCATGCCATATTTATTCAATGAAAGTTGAGCCACAGGGGTTTTGGTACATTCTTTCTCCAACATCAGCCAAATTATCTCAGTGCCCAACTTTTAAGAGGCTGCAATAATACTCCATCATTTGAGAATGCTGGTAGGCTTATGCATCATTTTAACAGCATGAAGGCAGATTGAGATCATCTCCCTGTTATAGGAACCTAGAGACAAGCGGCAGCCCTGGTGAATCATTTTCATACATTCTTACTCTTAACAATAACCTTAAAGAGACACTACCAAACTAGTCAATCTTCATTCAGCATATAGAGTAACTTTTTTTAGGATTGAAAATGAGTTTATGTTGGGTCTACAAGAATACTTGCTATTTTCTTTTTTTATATATATATATTTGGAAAGCTGCAAAATAAGGTCATTCTGTCTACAAAGAGAACCCAAGTTCCCTGAAATAAGTTTTCAGGGGGTGGGGCGTGGGGGAAGTAGAAATCATCTTTGTAGGTATGAGAAAAATGCACGATAAACAAATACTAACAAGCACATTTGATTGTAACGCTCCAGAAAGAATAAAGAAAATTCTCCTGAACATTTCGATGTAAAGTTATTACTAACAGAAGTAGGTGACTACACATACAAAGTAACTATGCATGCAAACCTTCACATAGATACAGATATTTCTTTAATAAAATGAGAGAATCTTAGATGCAACAGAGTGGTGACTGATGAAATACAGGTGATGAATTAACTTAATTCTTAATGAGAAAGCTCATGGCCCTTATAAAATCAGTTTATTTGAACACAAGATGTTAGCCTATGTTCTTCCCAGAAACCTAATAATTTAAAGCAGGCTTTTTAAAAAAATTTTCTTTTTTTAAAAGTAATGTTAATTATTAAGAATGGACCAAATCCTCCCTTTCAAAGAAAAAACATACATTTAAAATGTGAGGGCGCTGAAATTCAGTTGTTTGGTCTTCATATTTGTAGGAAATTTGGATATTTGTGGATATTTGTAGGAAAAGACCTCAATTTTATTTTCAGTTTGACTCAAAGTAAAACAGGCTTAAAATACAGCACCAGAAGGGCTGCCAATTTTTATTAGTTAACCAATACTCACACTTCTCCTTTCAATGTCACAACAGCAAGTATAAATGTATTTCTAATTATGCCACGGAGGTTATTCCTTCACTGTTTCTTACATTTAAAAAAAAAAAAAAATACAATGCATATCTCATTAAAGTACTTGGAGAGGGTGAGTTGGTCTATCCAAACGGCAGCTTAGGGAAGAATACTATCCTCAGTTTTCAAATCTAACGTGTTTTCCCAGAGCACGAGCAAGCAATCAGCACTACCTTAACTTACGTCCTCTTTGAATTCACACAGGAAAGGATGGAAGGTTGGAAAGAGAAAATGTACCTTGTATACAGCAACTGCTTGAGTCAAGAAAAAAGGATAAGGACGCCCCTCAGTGAGTGGTGTTTTGGAGAACGGGTAGTGATTTAAAAATTATGTTCATTTTTCTTTGGATATGCAACATCGCTCTATAAGCTCTGAGAAACACAGCAGCCTATCCGCTGCATGGCTGTAGACTTCAAAAGACAGTTGTCTAGTGCAAGTTTGGCAAGTGGGGGAATGGCAGGGAGAGCAGGAACAGCTGGCTGAGCCAAATAGAGAGACTCACTCTGCTCCGCCACACCCCAGGACCCAGATGAAGTGGTGCGGCATTCGTGTTGCAGGGTGTCTGAGCTTGGGACGCCAAGGGCCCAGAGAGACAAGTGAGAATGGCAAGTTGAGACAAGGTAGTGCCTCGGGGGAAAGCAAATAAGAGAGAGAGTCACGAAGGAAGACTGGTAATTCAGAGATGAAATCTCCAATAACATTTTTATATTTTGGTAGAGCTTCATATTTAAAAAGTACAGATTCAGTCAGGCCATTCTGAAATCTACAGTCGTATGTTAAAGACTGATGTTTTCATCCAAGTGAGACATCTGCCTCAATACAGAAACCGAGGCACAAGGTATCACCCAACCCAGCCTACAGGATGCCACCGATACACAACATTGAGTAAACTTCAACGACTTTGGCTCCTCTTGCCACCCAGGCATTCCCAGGCTGTAGCTTTGGGTCACAGACTTCTATACTGTGTTTTATTACAGAAAATGACAGCAGTGGCACTCAGAGAGTGAGATTACAGCTGGTAGCCCATAACCCAACAACATTCTGTTTGCAGGCAAGCGAACTGGCAACCTGACAGTCTCTCAACAGTCTTGAAGATTGGAAGAGATGCAACAACAGGTTCATTAATAAAACTACCCAGCAGAAGAACCTATACACTGACTGACTTCGGACTCAAGCTAAATGCCAGGCTAAGTACCTTTTGCTTTCTCTCAGGATAACAGAGATGCTTTTTGGTTCTTGAGTCATGAGGTAAAAGAAGCTTCAAAAGTCACATTCGAACAACCACAGATATTCAGAGCAACTGCCCCAGGTAAATTTTTGCTAGCAGGAGCCACTGTTGCCAGGGAGGAAGCATGTCACTATAGGAGAATGACTAGCACCGGAAGAAAGGACCACTTTAAAGGGATGTCAGTATGGTCTTCAGATTGTGACAGAAAGTAGCATTAAAGGCTTGGCAGGATGTGCCCGAGGGCTTCTACTTGATCTTTCTTTTCAAGAAGTGCCAACAAGCTCAGAATCATGGAAGGAAGCAGGCATTACAAAATACATATCCTTATCAGAATTCTTCTCCAATCTAGGAACAAATATAGTTGGAAGAGTTTCAGAAAAGGTAGGTTCATTTATTGTGTGACAAGCAGTGTGGTAGTGTACATAATCAAAAGGAAAACAGTCACGTCCCCAGAGGGCCATATGGTCAGCGAAGACTTTGTGTTTCCCTGGCCGTGATACAACGTTCTGGTTTTTGTGCTGTACATATGCTTCACCTAAAAAACAGCAGAGAAAAAACTGCTTTCAGAGAAGAGGGTCTGAAATCTGGCACTCAGGGGTTCCTGGGAGTCCGTGACCATGCATGTCCAGCATTGGAAACTGGGAAACAAATGTCTTCCTGTAAGGTCAAAGAATGTTTTCATCAAAAAAAGAAACATTACTCCAAATGCAGGACTTCATATCATTTTGCTTAGTAATTCACATAGTCGTTCTGCATGTGTAAATGGTGCAAATGCCTGATGAGAAGGGTGAGGGTGAATTCTTTTACATGTAGCTCAAATAGAGAGGCTATTTTATTTCAGGTAGTCTTCTTGATTTCCTTCTTGAATCCTTCTGGGCAAGTGCATTTGTCTCAACATATTTTTAAAATAAGTTCAGCAAGATACATGGATTGGCCAGTTTGTGACATTTAACAGAAAGGATGAAGATTTTGCTCAGTTAACTCACTAACCAGTTTCTAGTCGATCGCAAGAGAGTCAGTTTTTCACATAGTTTTTAGTCTCAATGTCGTTACTACTTGACTCATGAGGATTTCTGCTTGCCTTCCTCAGCAGAGATGGGTCAAAAATGAGATGCCGTTGATCAGACCCTTCAAAAAATCAGCAGCTACTACTTGATTCAGGCCTGCTACCTAGATGCTTTTTCCTTTATTTAACCATTCTTTCCATTTGACTATGCACTTACTGCCTTCTTTGTTGCAGAACTTCATCTATGAGAAATCAGTTGTGAGGATATATGAACACTCGCTAGTTCAAACTCACAAAATAGCAGAAAGAAGATGGGAGTCAATTATACCTAGCTTTATCAACAGTGTTAAGACATACTGTAGCAGCTCAGCAAAGGCAGATGTGTTTGGGAACAGTGCATACTGCTGATTTTATCTCTATAAAGATAGAAGAAGCCAGGAATCACTTGATATTGTTACTCCTTAATTGGGAGAAGACAACCTAAGGACTACTTAAAGGCCAACTCTGACCTAGGTTTAAAAATTTTTTGTATAAAAGACTGAGGTTCATGTGGCCAAATGTATGCTTTGTTTGCTTGATGAAACGGCTCTATACAAACCTAGTCATATCAAAGCAAAATCACAAACACAACTATAAATTCACAAGAATTGTTCTGTATGCCAACAGTATCGTATTTAAACAATGGTATTGAACAATACATTCATTCACAGCTGCTTGGGTATCCACTAATGAAGTAAAAGATTCATTGTGTGGCTGGATGCAACAGCAGGTACTGACTGAATACTGCCTCTTGGACATGTCATACTTGGTGACATCTAACATCTAATTGCAAAAGGCTGAGCACAATCAATTACATCTATGCCCAGGGCTCAGTAAGAAGTGATGCTAGGCAGACTGGGCAAGCTCGATACAGAGAAAAATACCAACCCACGGGAGCAACTGCGCATCAACATAGGGTTTGGTGGACAGAAGAGCACAGACTTCTTCAGGCACAATTTGCCTCCTTCCTTCCTTCTATTCAACTTGGACTGAGTGATTTTGGCTTTGCCGGAGTCATGGATCATATGGTTGAAATGCCAAATTCATAACCGGAATATAATTTATACCCCAAAATACATTTTAAAAAAAATTGCGACCTGCCTTTACACATGCAAATTCTTTGATGTATATAACTTCCTTTAAACTGCTGTTGGCCATTTGGCCTAGAACCCTATGCTAGGGCCAAGCAAATCCTGCTGTGAATACAGAATTGATATTTACAGTCTTCATTTTCTGCCTGCTTAGCCCTAGTGAGAAGGATTAGGAAAAACAAGAAAGTATTAATGTCTTGACTCAAAAAAGAAAAATTCCAAAATATTTAACTTTAAACCCGATATCCACCATTTAAGATTATTTCCTTTGTTGTAGCTCATGAGAAATGAATCAACACCAACCTGCAAAACATTAAATGCAAAATGAACGTCCCTCTCAACATCATGGCAGGGAGCCTAGTCCAAGCTATCTGCACTACTGAAGAAAGTCCATAATTACATATAATAAAGGTGTAAGAAGCTCCTGACAAAAAATCAAGTCAGCTTCAGTTTTACTAAAGTATCTGTACTGTTCGTATGTCAGCCAATGAAGCTGTAGGTGCCTCAATGGAAGGTTTTTCAATTGCCATTATCAGTGTAGGGAAAGGCAATACTTCGCCAGCAATGTCCCTTCTCAAGTTCTCACAAACTAAATGAACTCCATTTGGTTCCTTTGACTATGACAGTGACTGCGTCCATTGAAGCTGAGGCACTACTCTTTCTCAATTTGTTTTCAGTATTATTCACCCATACAGCACAAACCCACTGAAAATCATATATCCATTTGTTACCACTGTAATTACTGCCAGTCCGTATATCAATCTCTATTCAGCATACGAACAACAGTTAACTCACGAACAGAGTAACGTCCTGCTGAAAACAAACTTAAGACCATGTTTCAGGGTTTTGCAGAATATAGGCATCTCCACCAGCTTTAAAGCACCTACCTGAATACTTTGGTATAGCTGTAGCCTGAATTTAACAAAGACCACAGTCCTTCATATATCACTGAAATATGAGAGCCAGAGACAATTACAAACAAAAGAACCACTTATTTTATATTATTTCTCATCTCTGTGCATTTGGCAAATGGGGGTGAAAACAAAGGCCTGGAAACAGTCAAACTACCAGCAACCTGTGAAGAGCCCTGCTAAAAAGCTTATAAATTTCAAAGAGATTGTCTTTAAAAAAAAAATAACAAACCACACACCCAAACACAGGAAGCAAACAAAGCACATACAAACGCAATGTGTTGTTTAAAGACCATACCATAAAAATTGGCAGTCTAATTTTGGTTTGTTTTTTCTTAAACTGAATTATGTCCCTTGACAGAGTGACTTAATGATATTTTGATAATTTGTTCAATTCAGCTGGATTACGAGTCTGCTACTTTGACATTATCTACTTAGAAGGCACTGAAGTAGTATTCAAATGTTTGGCATTAGAGTGGCAAATCACTTGACTGACAGACCTTGACCAAAAATATAATTAAATCATCATATAGATAGGTTCCTGTAAAAACAATCTATAAGACATCATTACTGGTCAAGAAAGTTATCAGCTCTGTGAGTCTCACCTATATTCACGGATGTGTGTTGTTCAATGAGATGCAACAGTGCTCTGTAACAGGTGCAGATTGCATTCATCCTTCCTATAAAAAGAGCAACTATACAAACAATGAAACTTTTGCTGATTAAATAAGGAGGACTAAATAAATACAAAGACTAAACACCTATTTTAGACACCAGCTGAAATAAAGCATATGAGTTAAGGAATATATACAATCAAAGACAGATACTGACACCGTACGTGGCATCTGTAAGGAAAAAGCACAGGCCTAACAGATGCTGAAGAAGTCCGTTACCCACTCTCACTGTACCAAAGTCCTGCTGTAACAAGCCAAAAGCATAAAAAGAATCTCAAGAAAAACAGTAACTTTACCTCAGCTTTTCTTATCTTTTATCTTCTGACATATTTCAAGTGTTAAAATTTCTATCAAAAAGCATAGTTTTAACGAGATAGCTACATTACAACTGAATTCTCCGCAATAGAGGAGACATAAACAAATTACAGTGTAGTTTGATTTCTGTCTTTGAAACTTATGCACACTCATGCAGGCGCCCTTTTTGTTCTTTTCATCATTTTTTTGTACAGGGAATCATTAAGAGAAGCAGACCATTAAGTACAAATGGTACTGAACACATTTATAATCACAGATTTTCCTGTGACGATAATCACATTAGAATTTATTCTTCTTCCCCAGTTCAGAAAAATCAGGCATGTCCTTTGAGAGGGAAACTTTATAAATGCCCCAACTGCAAGGGAAAAAAGAAAAAGGGGAGGAAAAAAAAAATAAATAAAATCCAATGAGAGCTTGTAATCCAGGAAAACAGGCTTCATTCCAGGGTTCCTGTGGATAAGGGAGCCTTTCTACCACAGGATCATCCAGAAGAAATACATACTGCACGTGTAGAGTGTAGCACAGTCTCAATACTCTTTTTGTTTTAAACTCTTGGTACGCATACTTCCAACACCTTAGACTTGCTCTTGCTCTGCAAGTCTCTTCGTGCAGGTTCCAAACCAGCTGTGCGTGCCTGCAGGCTACAGGATGCTGACCTTGGGCAATCATGACCTCAGACACAGCGCTGCCACGTGTGTGAAACCTCTGCCATAGAAAGGATGCCTTAAAATATCCAGCCAAACAAAATCCATGTGAAGAAAAAGAGAGAATGTCCAGGAAAGTTCTGATAAATTTCCCGTTTTCCAGCAATGGGCAAAATAATGCCAGTCTTCCCTCAAGCTTATAGGATTGTTTCTCCTATAGCCTGGCAGAATTTATCTATCTTTAGGACATTCACTCTTTTGTCAAATTTGGAAGAAGTCAGTCTAAAGTTTAAAGTGAGCAAGGACAGGAAGGGAGAGGCAGAAGCAGGGAAAACAGGGATAGACGGACAGCATCATCACATTGAGGCCCAAGGATAAACATCCTTAATTAAATAAACATCCTTCACCCTCTGCTGTCAAAAGCTCCCCAGCTACAAGATTGAGCAAAAGGACTGTAAGATTTTCCTAGCGAGTAGATGGAAACTCATGGTCTTTTCAAGTCACTATCAATTCCGCCTATTTAACTAGTTGCCATTATTTTCATGAATTCTAGTGGATTAGCTTCCTTCAAAGTCAGCTCACCTGCCTATGGTGTTTTCTACCATATTCAGAAATTTTTAGTTTTTTGTTTGTTTGTTTTCTTCCTACTGTTGCAGTTCTGGAAGATAGGCCATTTTATCTATGGCCTGAATTTTCTGACCTCCAGTTCCAAAATTTCATGTTCCAACAGGACATTCCATTCCAAATGTAAAAATCAAACCACCCCCCCCCCCCCCCACCTCCTAGCTATTTCTTAGCAGTCTGTTCTGCTATGCCGTCACTACCATAAAATTTTTCCATGCCGGTTCTGTACAATCCTCACTATGACGTGCTCTGAAAGCTATACATTTAAACAATTAAAGGAGGACCATATGGGTCATCAAGGTCACTTATTTAGTGAAAAGTCCTGCTATGAGAAGGGACTGCTGCTTTGAGCATGCTGCTGGGAGGGATGACCTTAGAGATGATAAATGCTGCTGTTCTTCACTGTGCATGTCACAGATTAATTCACTTGATCTGATGGTTCCACAGAGAGCTAACAGGAGCTAAGTGCTACTGGCAATAGGAACTGATTGGTTCAAGAGATGTCATTATCTCTGAATAAATGCATTGACAAAAGAGAATCATTTCAGACCAAGAGCTGACGGAAGTAACTGATGTATCACCATAAATTTTTCCTCATTCATATAATTCCCAATGATGCGCATATTTGAGCGTATGTTTCGTCACTTGAGTTGCTTCACTTTTCTAAGAACATCCTCCTCTTCTCTTGCGTGAGTATTTCTATCAAAATTCACATACATGGTACACTACTCAAGTAAGCACAATTCATTTTACAGTAATACCCTTCTCTTGCGCTTACAAGGCTCAGTTAAGGAAGCCATACAAACACCCACACCCCACGGTGGTCTAACCATAGGAGTAAATAAAACTCACTAGCTCTTTCCTATTCTGCCGTTCTGCCCAAATGTTTCATGTATGCATGGCAGCACTTTGTTTACGCCTAAGGTTCATGGTAACTAAGGAATGTGGCAATAGCACCGCTGCCTACACCCAGAACACGTGCAGTGCCTCTGCGCAGCAACAAATCCAGCACAAACCAGGCACCTGTCATTAATTCTCCTTAAAAAGTAAGACAGAGGGAAGGAGAAAACAACAGCGACAGCAATGCTGATCTTTCACACAGTATACGTAACCTCATGAGAGGACTACACTCTCGTTTTTAAGTTGGCAGAGGCATCCTGAAGCTTTTATTCAGCCATGTATATTCTGAAATGGGGCAAGAGTTGAAGGATATGCATCTGCCCAGCGGTTCTGAAAATGGCAGCTGGCTGGAGAGGCATCAGCTGGCTTTATGCTCAGCACTGACAGCCCCTAGAGGTATGCTCTATCACTTTATCTGTACAAAAATCCTAGGAATCTAAACTGAAGTATAAGAGCCCACTCTGTAAGTCTTCAACAGTATCTTAATGGTACTTTATCTGCCAGTTGGTTTTACTGACCTCAGAAAACCCTTCAGGTTCACATCCTACAAAGACTTCTACATACGCACTGTGGCTACTCCCCATTTACTTCTGAATATTCACAGAACATATGCAAGTTAGCACAGCAGAAACTCACGGCTTTATGGATCAGAGTTAGAATCGTTGAAAAAAGGGTCTTCCTAAATGTATCAGTAACCTCTCATACTTCTTGCACACAAATTTATATATAAAACCCCTAAAAACAGTAAGACTTTCTTAATCCAAATTATAAAGTTCTGTGACACACAAAAAACTTCAGTAACTTTGCTATCAGAGCATGTTTTAAAGATTATCAAATAATTTTTCAAAATAGTATGTATACATACTACCTCCATGCTATTTATTCTTTCTACTACGAACGTAAGTTTGGAGCTTAACTACTTTATTTTTAGCATTCTCAACCTCCATAATGGCCGCTATTATAACAGAGTGTTATCTGCATCACAGTGATGTTTCTTAATTACATTAAGCCCCAGTGGAGTACCCCTAAAAGAACCACTCAAAATTCTCATTTTTCCAAAGCAACAGTTACAAAAAAATATATAGTGTGATAACATGCTAACTATTCTATCTTAGAAAAACACAGTTTAGCTTTGGTTCATTTTGGAAACACACAAAACTTCAATTTCAAGCAAGTAGAATTTACATTAGGTGCAAAAAAAAAAAAAAATTCTAACCCCATGGGAGAACGGATCATCTTAATTAGGACTGCTGTTCTTTTTCATTTTGCCATCTATGCACCAATTCTGATGTAGCACAGGCTCTTTAGTTGCAAATTTATGCAACAGAGTACTTCATTTTTATAGTAATCCAAATTATACTTGGTTTTAACTTGAACATTCCTTTAAATTATTTTCATTTAAAAAATCCAGAAAACAGAAACCTGGTATGATAGGCTAACTTTGTGAACCTTTTTAGAACGCATCTTCAATAGCTGTTAATAATTAACATGATCAATAAAGGGTTCCTTAGTTACACGACTACAATGATTTTCACAATTATTGCAAGCCACAAATTTATTTCCCCACACTTAGGGGCTAATCCACATAGTCTGGTCCTTCACTGAATTTTTTCTGATGTTTTCCCTTAGAATTCTGGGCGTAAGTACATTTTTAACTGCCCAGGAGAGCAGATTACCAAATTACAAGCGTATATTAGACAATTGCAAAAAGCAGTAACTTACATCATCTTTTTTCTGCCTTCAATTAGGTATTTTAAAAGTATGCCAACATAATGTAAGTGAAAGAAAATCATCTGTGAATTTAGTTTGTTGTGGGGTTTTTAATGACCTCTTCCACACGCACAGTGGGATCTATGCAGGAATTTACCTAGAAGTGGAAATTACATACTGACATTGTTAAAAGTGTTAAATCTATTAATTACTTGCAAATTCCACATATCTGATGTGAGAAAAACAAACAAAAACAGAGAACAAAAACACAACAAAAAATTCACAGAACCCAGATGCTTAAACTTCCCAAGAAATTTAGGAATGACATAACGCTTTTATAGAGCTCGTTTAAAATAATTAGGATGTAATAACAACGTAGGGCACATGCAAACTCACTGCAAACAAAGGATAATGCCATGTTTTCCTAGCTTCAGTAATTTCCCTCATTTTCCTCCATTGTACATGCTAGACATAATGCTTATAGTCTGAAAAACGACTAGAAAATTGTACCTTTTATCATCTCTTATTGTTTCCCAGTCATTCCATATTGCATTTGTTTATCAAAGCAACTCTCATACCATACTCACACAACTCTAGGATTTCTTTTGTCCCCTTTCCGCCTCATTAGAGGACATCTAACAATATTAACTATCAATTTCGTTGTCAGGTTTAAATTAGGATAGTTATTACCTGATCAATCAATTACTCATTCACGTCAATAACTATTTCACATATCTCCTGCTTTCAAAGGTTCAAGCCACCTTCTCTGCTATTACACAGGGCAGCTGTTATTTCATTGCTTCCTTTTACTACGGCAGTATTTCAGATACGTTATGTTCAAAAATGTCTTGTTTTAGTGGAGTATCTGTCATCTGCAGCCATGAACTTAATTATCCATATTACAAGGAATTTGATTTTGAGTTGGCAAAATTTCTTTTTAAATTGGGGATGCAAACTGAGATGCTTCACCTGAACATGTCATCCATTGGACTACGCAGGAGACACATCGGGCTCTCCCT
>WAAD01038757.1:63667-92387 GCA_013389945.1 Fregata magnificens
GCTCACTCCAATATCTCCTTTCCTGCAGTCAATAGCAGCCATCTCCAGGACGACATCTGAGCCTGTTTTCAGGCTTATTGTAACCGATTCATGTCCCAGCTTCAGTGGCAAATATATACAGCTGTCAGATGGAGTACTGATGGTGGTAGCGCTTCCCGATACCAAAATGTCTGTAAGCGCCAAACATTTTGATTTCTCACTGTGATGGCACTTTAGCTCTATCTACTTCTTCTGTTTTCTTTCTATAAAACCTGATTTTTGAAGATGCTATCCAAGCAGGTATAGCTTGCTGACTACAAGTTAACTTGTGATTTGATTTCAGACCGATTCAGAACTGGAGTGTATTTCACAACAGGCATTCAAAGTCTAATGCACCAGTTTATACCTGCTACTTCTATAAACACCAACAGCGCAATGAAAAGCAAAGGAAAAACCTGGCGGAAAATGTCTATTTACACAAGATTCCCTTCTCCTAAAGATCTTTTTTTTTTTCTTTTTCTTTAAACATACAAAAATAAGCTGTTAATGAGAGCAAAGGCACCAGCCTGGACTGGAATGAATGGAACTGAAATGCAGCTTTATCCACTCATTCCTCACGTGTGTGCTCTATTCCACCAAAAACATTTATCAGACACCTACATAGTCACTCTACCTCAACCTCCAGTCACGAAGTAATTACAGAGGGTTCCTTCCAAGAAAGATGCTGACTGCAAACCTTTTCCTTTTCACAACATAGCTCTGAAATAGTTCAGCTCAGGATTCATCATCAAACTTAAAGGGCTACATCATTCTCAAGCACACAAAATTCCTTTCGAAATCACACCAAGCTTCCAGTAAGAGCCCAGAATCGGTTCCACAAAAAACAGAATTGCCAGTACTGAGTTTTCAGGACAGGAAAGAATGGATAAAGCCAGAAATAACGGACAGATTACCAAGACCACAACAGCTAGGATTTTACATTTTCCTTCCTGTCAGATACCCGTGTTCAATGCTTGTAGCAGGTTACGCAGAAGTATTTCACAGAGCATCACCTGTGATGAGCTACAACTCTCTTTGGGCTCTCCAAGGACAGCCACAGAATGCCATTTCAGAGTTTCTAGTCAAGACCATTTCAGCCTCACTTTAAGAAGGAGTCCGATAGTTATCCTAACATTTCTCTCAAGCTTGCATTCTAGGTCAGCCTGAATATCTACAGCATTTTCCCCCCACCCTTTCACCCACAGTCCCTTATTCCCACAGAAGAAAAAAGATGAGCTTTCTTTTTAAAATTATGACATATATTAAAACCTGCCCTTAGTTAGAAAAGTCAAAGCTCAAATGTGTTTTGTTTTTTTTTTTCCCCACAGAGCCTTTTTGATACAAAAGCTCATATCCCACCAAAGTATATGAAAAAATATATGAATTATACAACTTCATGGCACAGAATGCAGATTATTGTTAGTACAATCTGTACCTAACTGCAAGAGAATCCTTATAAAATACCAAATACTATCAGCACCTATTTATCAACACTCAACTTTGTATGCTACATAGTAATCAGTCAAAAATCCAGGATTTCAAGCGTCTAGTTATCTTTGCCAGTACATTCTTGACATTTAGTGAAAATTTTGTATTTTTATACAGTTAGTTTTTCTCATTACAGCCTCTCAGTCTGAATACTCATATCTAGAGCCCACTAAAAATATTTTAAGATACAGTAATCCTTTTTTTTTTTTTTAAAAACATCCTAGACTTACTGTTCTGCTTGAATTATTCCTATCTTCCATACATCTGACAGAGGCCTGAATTTATCCAAAATAAGATTCAATTTTTCATCTATTCATGCAGGACTTGAGAAATGACAGTGTTTCATTTATTTCCTCAAATCAAATCTTGGGTCTTAAGAAATGCTGCTAAATAAATTTCTCTCCCAACAAGTTTTTTTGCAGTGCTAAGGCCAATGTGTGGGCCTATGTCCTGATAAATTTAAAGCTGCTCCTAAAACTAAATAGGTTAAACCCTATTAATATTCTACTAAACTCCATAACAAAGACAGAAATGTAAAGAAATAGTGTCTCTTCTTCCTTAACGTATGTTTTAGTAAAACAAGTAATTTGTGATATGGCATAATTTACAAAAGCATGGGTAACATCTTAATTCTACCTCCCTAATCATCATTGATATTACAATGATCCATTTTAACTGAACATATATCCTCACTCTTTCATCATGCTGAACTATTGCTGATAATCCAGGAAGCATCCATTTTACTGTATTCATTAAAAAAAAAAAAAAATTCTGATGCATTGTTTCTTATTTGGGATACAGCTTTTAGGCGAGGGGTGAGGAATGGGAGAACAGCACTGTAGCAATACTGATTTATCGGCTAGTTTATAATTTAGAGTAATTTACTCTGAGTAAGTTTTATGCTTACACGGGATGGTACGCTGCCTTTGCTGCCAAAACAGTTAAGCAGGAGAAAAATCAATAGCAGAAGTTACATTGGTTTTGTGGTTCCATTTCTGAGTGCAAATATTTTATTTATCAAGTTCTGATCGTGAGTTTGCTGCTTAGGAAATAAAAGACACAACTATTCAAAAACACAAGTATACAAAAAAAAAATCAATAGAAAGGAAATAATTTGCTTTAGGGAAGGATAAGAGCATACTTTAAAATGAAATTGTTTACAAGACTACTTATTTAGAGAATATAGACTTTTTCCTCACATCTATTGACTACTATTTCAGCAAAACGATCTCTTGTATCTTTAAAAGATATAAAGAAGGGCATTTATGCAATCTCATGGAAGGCAATCCATTCAATGGAAGTGGAGTTTGGGTTTTTGCAGGAAGGTTGTTTTTTGGTGGTTGCATTTTTATGTGGGTTTTGGGTTTGTTGTTTGTTTTTGTTTTTGTTTTTGTTTTTTGGGGGGGGGGCGGGGTTTGAGGCTGTGAGCACAGAACTACACTAGAAAGGGGAAAGGAACCAGAAAATTAAAGAAATATGAAAGCCAATATGCACAATCACACTAGAAATTATTTTAACTCTCACTGGAGGTAGCCCTCAGGAGCTGGTCAAAACATATTACAGGATACAAAGGTAGGTGCGACTGGCAGAAGTAGCCCTGGAACTTGGCAGAAACCATGCAAACAAGTCTTTGATCTATAGGCTCAAAAGCAGAGCATTAGCGTTGGTGACGGATCCTGTCACTTAGAAGATCCATGAACATTTTGCATTATTTTGTATACTTTTGTTCCCTTTAAAAATCATTGGAAACTAACAACTCAAACACAGTAAAGAGGCATGTAAGCCTGATAGTAAAAAGAGGGCTGCTTCAGCAATTTTCTCAAGTAGTTTTGATTATTCATACCAATGTGAGTTTACAGAAGGTTTTCAAACCATACAGAATATGCTCTTCTATACAGAGTGGTAGCCGTAAAGGTGCAAAAAATTTTGCATCCTCCAGACCCAGGACTAAGACAAGCACTGCAGATGGCAGTGATTGAGAGGCTGTTTTCTTCCCACTCCCACAGAAGAACGAAATTTACAGGCAAGATGCGTAAAGCTAAGAAACTGAATCCTCTCTCGAGGATAAGGCCAGGAGGGTTTTGTTCAAGAAGTTAAACTTGTTTTTTCTTTAAGGTAGCTACTTTCTAAAGGCTTTGATCCACCATGACGGGATGATAGCAGCCTTTGTTGAAAAGAAAACAAATAAAATCCCAAAACAAAAAGCAAACCTAACAAATATGCTGAAACATTGATGTCACAGCAACGGTCTCTCAATAACACAGAAGATGTCAGAGAAGGACACAATGGAGGGAAATGAGTCTCGATACTTGTTTGGGAACTGATGGCAAGTCTTTGTCAGTTGTGTAAAGAAGAACAAATCAAAAGGCAGAAACAGGCAGTGCTGAGAGGCTGGGCAAACAACACAAAAGGGAAGTAATTGAGAAGTTAGCAGCACTTCATCACACCAGCAAATCCACAGGAACACAAATTTAATGAGGGAAATAAAGAACGGACGGTACTGGTTCAACACTGCAAAGTCAACAGCAGAACCTATGGCAGGCTGAAAACAAGAGATGCCACCGGCACCCGGGACAAAACCCAGGACAAATTCCCAACCCCAAACCCGCAGCTAAGGAAAATTCATCGTGGCATATAAAGACAGAACATCTCCCAAATCCCCAAAGCCCCCCAAATAAAACCCCAAATCAGCTGAAGTAATATACTGTGTGCGATCTTCTTGTGGTACTTATGTTCTTCCCCTGCCATGGGGGTCTGTGAGGACTCCTCTCTACGCTGGAGGAATTGGTGGAAATCCTCTTAAGCGACGACTTCACTGCTAGTGAAGGAAGGCTCTGCTCCTCACAAACATCACAACATTAAGCTCTCTTGTCCTAGCATGTGTCTCGACTCAAATCAAACCCATAGCAAACTCCCACAGCCATATGATGGGGAGCAGTAGGAAGGAATTTTTTTCCTCAGTACCTGAAAATCCTTCCTGGCCTCAATACTTTCCATAGTAAGGTGAAAAAGCAATATAGAGGATCTAGCCACCATTTTGAAAGGTTTAAATGGACACATTCTTGGCCTCAATTACTGCAGGGAATTATGAATGCGATTTCACATTCAGCTTTGCTCCTGACCTGCTGTCTGACCTTGGGAGATCACTTGGTGTTATTGAGGTTCCCTCATAAAAAACAGGCAGCAAACCCAAACAAACCAAGACTACAGCAGGGGATTTTGAGATTGAGCTATCAGGTGTTTTGAAATTTTCACTGAGGACCTACTTCTGGAACCTTTTCCTGACAAACTGCAGCTGAGATACGGAGCAAAAGTGAGAGCTTCTGGACAAATATCTTCTATCACTTAATGTTTGTTCTCCAGCAGTTTGCGTATGAGAAGTCATATTGTCAACCTGTTCTTTAACTATTTGAAGACAGGCTATGAAAATCCCTTAAAACAAATATATGAACTTTTACATAGACTATATAGATACATTTATAACAGTAAAAACAATTTTCAGGAATCCCCTATTTCATTTTTCTAATTATACAGAATTGGCAGAAAACTCATGAAACTCGGACTTGTAAAAAAAAAAAATATAAATAAATAACTCCACAGTCCCATCAGATTTTCTTTCCCAATGTGAAGAACTACTTACACTGTAGCATTTCTGTTTTTCTCATTTTAATTTTCTTATAATACGTAAATTTTGAAAATTCAAAGATTCAGACACTTAGAATAATTTCCTTTATAAGTAGGCAGCACAGATCTTAATACTCTAAAAACTGAAGAAATACAGAGTGATGGAGTCAGAAAATAACCTTTTAGTAGAAAATATATAATGACAACCAACTGGCCCATTGCAAACAATGCAGAAGAATATTTTGAATTTTTCAGTGTGAGTGAAAGAATTCGCCTGGAATTTGGTGCTTGCCGTATCTAAAACCCACAATTTTTCCATGCTTTGAAAGAGATGTAATACAATTTGAAATGTTGTATTAAACCAACTCCAATTAAAAGATTTATTTTACAATCTAGAAGCAGTTTCTTAAGAAATATTACCTCTGAATTAAATGGCTTGAGTAAGAATTCTCAGGTGTATCACAAAAAATTGTATTTGGTAAAATTAAAATCCACAAGAGCATAAAAAGCTCAAAATGAAAAAAAAAAAAGTTTTAGGTTTTTTTATGGGAATCACACTGAAGGTTATATTTCCTCTACTCCTGAGCTACTCCTAGGCAAGATAGCCTACTTCCTCTGCTGGACACATTGGGATAAGTGTGTTACTGTATGTAATTACATGAATTCCCAGGGTGTATGTACAACATTAATTAAATTATAGGGTGTCTTGTGAGCATTCTGTCCAGCAGTTAGAGACATCACAAAAGAACAGATAATTTGAAAGGTTCTTCTCTTTGTTTATGTTTTCTTTGCGCAGCGTACATTATAGGATACACAGATTTACAACTTTATGATATGCAGCCATTCATATAGACTACATTCATATAGACTAAATAGTTTTTGTTGTGTTAAAAATCTGCATAAAAGGCCCACCTGAGAGAAGAAAAATTTCTTTTGATGCCAGGAGCAATAAATTCCTAACACCCTCATTTGATCCTGAATTTGTCAGGATGGGCAACTCCAGCAAATGAAAATCCAGGTAGGTAGGAAAGAGGTATATTTCTTTTAGTGAAGCATTCTGAAGTCATTCAGTTGGGCTGGAAAAGACTGAAGTAGATTCTGTAAAGGAAAGTGCTGAGACAAATTGCTTTCCTCTACAAAAACACTTTCCTGCAGAGATCTTTCTAGGCATTTTTCAAGCATAGATGGAAGCACTTCGGTCGAATATAAACACATCTCAGAGCAAAACAACATACAAAACTGAAGTTGGGACTACTCACTGAAAGGGGAGGTCGGCAATGCTCTATTTTGCAGTCGTTATGGGTTGTGTCTTTAGCTCATCAGGTGAGAGAGAATTCTTAATGTGGTGGGCAATGAAAAGCAAAAAGGATCTGTCAGGAAGAAAAAAAAAAGCATAACTTTCAGAAGAAAAAGGACTGTAAAATACTAGTAATAAGCAAAGACTTTAAAAGTATTTTGGTACTTTTCTTTCTCAGGTTTTAACTCCCAAAAGGGCAACACAATCTACCCACTCCAGGATGTAAAAAATAATCTAGACGCATCTTTCCTTATACTCTCATTTTCCATCCTCTCTGCCCCGAATGTAGACACCCAAGCAATGAAATCGCTTAGTCATTTAATTTTTACACTGCTAAAACTAGCGGATAGGAATGGACTGTGTCCTCTCTACAAAATTCCCAAAGAAAGAAAAGACATGATAATCTTGGACAGTATTCCTCAAAACTTTCAGATCAAGACGTTTTTTCCTCCAGGTATGTTCACTGCGAAAAGTTCAAATTAAAGTATTCTTAGATGTCACCACTTAACAGACCACTTGTTGCTTCCTCTGTCAATTTATTCTTTTCTTTCTCAGTATGCAATACTCTATACTACCTGTTGGTTGTCACATTTCTTCAGAATTTTCATTGTCCTCTGAAGGATTTTTGGAAAAGAAAAATTACCTAACATGTCCACAGCCTCAGCAATTGATTTATTTTTCACCTGGTCAATGAAATGATCCAGGTAGAGCCACAACTACTTGTAAGATGACTTGGAAAAAACATAGGTTTCACCTTGCATTATGAAATTGAACAGTAAGAAATAACGGTGAAGAAGTGATTGGCCATGCTGCCAAAGAAATTTGAAGAGTTGATACCCAGCCGCTCAAAAAATACAAAATTACCATGGAGGTGGGAACAGACAAGCAACATCAACACTACAGCCAAATATTTCACAAATACATACAAAAACCTATAAAGACAAGCTAAGGCTTTCCACTGCTACGCGCACAACTTTTAAGCAATTCTCTTTTAACATTGAGAGTATTTAACACTGCCAGCTTCATCTATTGCTTTCACTGAATTTAAATTAATGGTACTTATTTTTGGTTAAAAAAGAAGCTTGATGTACTAGCACTACTTAACTGCTGAGGTCTATCTCCCTGGAAATGAATAGGCATAATTGTATTTCAGGCCAACAGCTTTCCATAAAGCATCAATTATTTAAATAAGACAAAGAATTCGATACACATTGTACATTAGTATCATGTAAAATCTTTAAGGCGAGAATCATGGCATAGGATCTTCTAAGAATATGAATCAATGTGAAAAAAACCCAGTGCTTTTCATTCGCAAATGCAAAAGCTGAAATACAGATAACCTCACTAATTAGGGGTTGGAATGCAGTCTTTACTTTCATAATCTCCTTATTTTCACTATTATGCTTGCTTTCTTTTGTGCAATCCTATCAACCTATGCCTCAATGCAAATTACACTTCTATCACATACCTCCCACTTTGGTAATTCTGCGCCAATTACAGTATTTGCTTATAATTGCTAATTCTTTTATACCTTCCCTGTTTGTACATCACTATTTCAGGAACTGCTGAATTTGGAACAGAAACATTCATAAGAGCAGCGTCAGGTTACAAAGAGATACAAACACTGATAATCTACCAAGAAAAAGAACAATAAGCAATTTGTGAGAGCTAAAATCTGCCTCAGGTCAGACTCATGCAAAAACTGGCAACAAGATGCATAGGATCATCTTTTCATCCTCAAGACCGACCACCTTATGCAGGCTTTTAAAACCGATTATGGGGAGCCATCGACTAACAGAAAGGCACACGTGGCCACTCCCAGCTAAAGTTGAGAAGTATTTTGACTCTGAAAGCCAAAATAATTGGCGCACGCCGTGCTCCTGCTCAGGCCTCAGCCGCGGCACGGCACGCCGCGCCGCTCACCCAGGAGGGAAGGGGTCCCGCGGAGCCCAGCCCTTCACCAGGAGGTGCCCGTCAGCCCGCTAACCCCCTTGCCCACCGCACCGGCCAAGGAGCGGCTGCTCGGAGCCCAGCCGTGCCCGCTGGCTCTTACTTGACGCCCATCGTGCTGCTGGTATCATGCCTTCTCGTGGAGCAATTTGTAGGGAAGAGACAAAAGATGATGCAAAAATGACTTTAAGTACGGAGTTTTTCAAACTCATAGGAGATTTAAGAGCATTGGATTTTCTTTCTCTGACACTGTAAAATAACACAGCAGTGCTACAATTACTGTTTTCAGCTTCTCCTTTGGCCTGTTTTACATGTGAGAGGTCCAGACAAAAGATGAAACAGCCTAGCCAGAACTGAATAAAAAAACCCAAAAAACCATCCTAAATCCATGTAGTAAATTAAGTAACAAAAATAAAAACAAGTTTCATGTTTCATTATGGAGTTTTTTAGTAAGCTCAAAATGCACTCTGACAAATTGAAATGTCTCTCTAAATTCTAACAAATAATTTTTTACCTTGATGTGCCTTTCTGTAAGAGGAGAGGTGAGAAATATCCGTATACATCTACCAGCATTTACAAATAAGCGAAACCAAGAAAAGAAGCAAAAACAGATGGGATGGAGTTGTTCCTTTCAGACTTCTCTTACAACAACAAATCATACCAGATTCTTTAAAAATAATTTCGGCAGGTGCTACACAACCAGCACAGAGTACGCTACTTCTCAAGAGAGAAGGCAGGTCCCATGTACCAGCCTGGCACTGACACCAAGCATTTCTGGAGTCCGAGAGACCCTGTCTCCTAATTCATCAGCATCTAATGATGAGAGATGGTTATTTTCTAAGTAGCAGGAGGAAAAGGGGAACACCTTTCTAGTACCTGGAAAATGATCTATTTGCTTCACAGCCATACTGCAAGTTTATGACAAAATGGTCATCAAACGGTCAACTACTCCGCGAAGAAGATAAATGAGATTTAAGTTTGCATTGGAAATAAAGTTAAAAAAGGGTAGTTTTGCCAGTTGCATTCCTGTTAACCACAGGGGGTGCCCGTGCCCAGGCGCCGGCAGCAGCCAGGGGCTGCTGTGAGAGGCCGGGGCTGCCCCGTGCCGGGCATGGCTGGTTCCGGCCGGTTCCAGCCAGCTCCAGGGCGGCCCCGCCGCAGGACACGCCACTCTACAGCCGAGCTTGCACGTTGCCATAACCCTTCTCAACTTCAGTGAGAATGAGGCAGGCATAAAGATTTAAAGCTTCCAGTGGGCGCCTATTTGTACAAACGCTTACTGCACTTTGGCCACGCTCTACGTTGCCATTTAAATTTTAGCTACTGCCAACAGTGCCAGTAACCGCAGCAACAGTGCGCCTAACAAGAGTACAAAGAGGGTTAATTAAAGGTAAAGAGAGGTTGTAAATTACTTTGAGTTATTGAGTTATAACAATTACTGGAGTAACTGATATAAAAATCCATAAATTTACTGTGTGCTGCAATACCTGGTCCATATAGAGTAATCTGCCGCTACTATTGAGATGGTGTCTACAAGCCCTCAGACGCTTAAAAACTTCGAGAGGATTTGGCACACTTCATGCCGTTGCACGTCTTGCCCTTGTTAATGATTAATTAATGAGTTGTGTTTCTTAGATGAAGGTTATAGATTACACACACAGTAATGACAGAAACGGAATATCACAGCTGCGAGTGTGTAAAAGCCAGGGAACTGCAAAATCTACCTAAAACAGACAATCTGTATCGTCCTGGTCGGTACATATTTTATATTGCAGTCTAATATTAATATTTTTAGGGTTTTTTTATTTTTAGTCGCTAGATCATTTCGTGCAAGGTACTCGCCCACGGAGCGTCACTAAAAGGTTTTCCTGCTCATTTTCAAGAGGGTAGGCCCCGGGCAGGCAGCCTCCCCCGACCCACCGCCGCAGGGCCCCGTGCCGCACAGCACTAACTGCTCGCCATTCACCACACCCAAGAGGCCACTGTTCCCATTTAACTGGCCGGGATCTTGGCACGGGAAGATTGAAGACGAAGCGTCCACTAACACCGTGTGCCCAACTTTCATAGCACTTAGCATTACACAGCACTTTGTGTGCTATAGGACAGCTCGGAGTGCCTTCAGCTGTAAGCTGAGAATGATGAACATTTTAATAAATGAAGGTATCCAGTAAATAAGGAACAAGTAGGCATTTACTGGCTATGCCACGGTCTGTTTAATACAGGTATCTATCACCATACAGAAGGCTATAGGACACAGAGATTCCAGTTCGCCTCTCTCCTCAACACTGCAGCCACGTGAATACATTAGTAGTAGCCCTCATCTTTGTGTGCAGGCTAAAAGAGGCAATATTGCTACCAGAGGCAATTCCCTCCTTTCCTCAGCAACCGGCTTCCTAGTTTTGCAACATCTCCCCTCCTTTGAGCCAGGACAGGAGCTGATGTGGTTACTCGATGAACCTGATGGGCCACTTTACCAAAATATTCCCGTTTCTTTTGTCTCCTCCTGCCACAGTTTTAATCTCCATCAGTTCTTTAATCTGGCTCAGTGTACTGCCACGTAAGTATGTAATGCCAGCACATGGGGCTGGGGGGAGTGACAGGGCAGGAATGAGCATGTAGGGATGTCCTGATCGGGTGCTGACGACCAATGGTGGAAGGGTAGTGTCAGAGAACACGCAACCATTCACATTATAAGATGATCCCCCTCCTGAACAATTTGTTCCGTTGACTTCACCCCAGCAACAAAAAGCAACCCCAAACCAGTGATCTTACAAATGACGCTATACTTGGCTTTGCAAGACTGATTTGTTCTTAGACAGCATCTAATCAAAATACTGCATAAAGGAAGTGTCCTGAGGAAAAGATATCATCATGCAACTTCACCCAAAGGCCAGACAAATTCAAGTTAAAGATTTTAGTTTTGGCTATTCTTTGAGTCCTTTACCTTCCACCCCCCGCCTTTTTTTCTTGGCAGTTTGAATAACTGCACTCTAATACAGCCCATGTTTCAATAAAGACAGGTAGATGCTTGCAGAGAGTCTAGTTTTAACTAAAAAAGGTACACAGCATTTAAAAAATGAAGAAATCTAGTACTTTTATGTCAACTCACTTTGAAGGTACAGTGCAAACTTTATCTCCAATGTATAGCACTATCATGCTCAAGAAACTAATGCTTTATAAAATACCAAACATTCCAGCAAATCAAGGAGTATCTAGAATTTGTATACATTTTATATTTAACGTGGATGCCAATTACTGAAAGTGACATTGATCAAAACCTAACACCCCTGACAAACTATAGTAAAACTTTCAAGATATGCTTTTTCTCATCCTGACATCAATACATATAATGGAAATTAGGTTTATGAGCTTTAGGCCAAACTTGAAAGAAAAAATGTCATTTCTTCTTCCTATTAGCCAGCAAAAGATATGAGAGAGAGTTGTAGATCAGTAAATAGAAATTAACTGAATTTTGGGTAATGAGTAATAATAATAAAAGTAATAGCAGCAGCTTTTAACAGCCATAACATTATAAGCACAAGTTTTTCAATATATTACAGCTGTAGAACAACAAAAAGAAATGATATTACAAAAAAGAAGAAATTCTAGATTTCTCAAGTACGTAAGTTCTGTACCACTTCCATAACTGACATCTTTACAAGCTTTTATCTTAAAAAAAAAAAAATCATTTTTTCTAATGAATATTAGTTACAGTTGAAGACAAGAGTTTAAATTTTCAAGAGAAATACTGACCAAAGTCAACAAGAACAGGAATGCTGTCCTTGACGGTAACAGAAAAGATCATGGCAAAAAATCTAATAGCACTGCTTGCAAGAGGCAGAGAATGAAAATCACAGCTGAATCATAGCAGAATACAAAACACAATACACCAGAGAAGGGACTTTGCTCACATCTTCGGAGACACAGCAACCTTAATCCAAATAAAAAGAAAAGCAGTAAAAATGAAAAATATACCAGCCTTTGTGCCATATATACTGAAATATGTATCCAGAAGAGCAGGAAGGAAGAACGCAGCAGCTGAAGTGAAGCAATATGGTCATCCAAAACACGAAGGAGACCATGATTCCACAAATAAATTAAAAATGCTGCAATGGAGTAACACTAAAAGTTGGTGCTTAACAAGCAACAGCTGTATTACCATCCCTGCAGGAAGAAGCCTCTTCTAGCATACGAATCAGGAGAGCTGACACTAATGAAACAAAATTATGCTCAGTGGAAAAAAAAAAAAAAAAAAAAAATTCACCACCACTGCTGGGTGTTTTATCCATGGTCTATATCTAGTCACAAAACAGTGCTTCAGATAAGATTACGAACCCTTGGATAACAAACTTCAAAGATTCTGTCCTGTTCCAGGGTATCAAGAGCTCCTAAACCTGCAAGGGGAAGAACCTGAAAGAAAAAGACCCCAAAAAACCCTAGAGGAGAAATTACTACACCAAATCATTTCCTGTGAATTTAAAAAGACAAATCTGAAAGGAAAGTTTATTAAATTTTTCAAGAACAGGTATAGTGCGTATTTAACATCTACAAATAATACTTCTTGTTTGCAAATAAAGCAAGGGACTGAAGAAGTGTCAGGCAAACAGAAAACATCTATCAATAATTTGGAGGGTGAAGTACAGGCCAATTGTGAAGAATTCATTAGTTTCTCAAGAGGAAGAAAAAGGAGTTGGAGGGAGAAAGCAAAGTGCCTGAGTAAGAGTCATGAAAGGCAGTCTGGTGGCGTGCAGGAGACCAGCAAGGAAGACATTCTGGGCTGTGCCCACCACAGCCTGTGACTCAGTAAAGCCTCAATCTGTACGACTAACAAGAAAACCACCATCTCCTGATATTCAGTTTTGGTTTAGTTTTGCTTTTTAAGTAGCTCAACTAAGCAAAACATTTATCAGTGTCACTGTAGAGTAAAGACAGCATAAACTTGAGCCATTACTAAAAGGTGCAAAGTGTTAGTGTAGATACATGCACACACAAGCACCACAACTAGCAGTCTGACTCAGCCGAGTCCAAGGGATTCATCGAAATGATATGAACAAACAGCCAACTACATAATAACCAGAGCAAATAAATTGGAAGCTTCACTTGTAAACATGAAAATAAATATAAGACTGTATTTACCCTTCCTTTACACTGAGGCTTTCCAATTACAAAGGATAAAATAAAATGGAGAAAAGAATAAAACTTACAGTGAAAATGCCAGAAAACTTTCAGAACTCCTGTAAAGCTTCAAAGATAGGCATCATGGTAACCAGATTCAAACAGCAACAGACAGTTACTTAGGTGAAGCTGCAAACATCGGGGAGGGGGAGAGGCAACAGGAGAGGTGGATAATTCTGTTAGGCCAAACACAGCTCACCTAAGGATGAAAGGAACTAGGGCTACCAGAAAGTGAAGGGAACGTCAGCAGGGGAGGGAGAAGACCTGTCTCTATCAGCCATTTAGTGCTGCTAGGAGCAGCAGCTGGCACACAGTGATGGCCGGTCAACACCTAAGTGGATCCGCAGCCTTGAATTGTAACACACCCTGCAAATAAAGTCCTGGTCTTTCCTTCTTTACATTGCACCAGCCACTAATGTAGAGGCACCTGAAGCAGCTTCAAGCATTGAGAAACATTGCTTTGGTGGGATGAGGGAAACTCTGCAACCATTCACAGCACCATCACCAGGCACCACTAGAAGTACAAGTGTAATTCGGTCTGGATATAAGCAAAACTTAACATTTGAATAAAAGAAGAACTACTCCAACAGTATTTTACAAAAAATCAATAGTAACTGCAATTCCAAATGCCGTCTTTGGATAAGAGTTATTATTTACATGCACACTGAGATAACCAGTATAGTTTCTCTTTAAAAGGGATAGATAAAGTAGCTACAGGAGNCTGAAGGCATGTGTATTTGAAAGCCTGCATAAGAATGCCTCTGTCGTTTACCTGATCTTGCACAGGTGTGCATTCCTATAAACTGTCTAGACCACAACAACAAGAATACCATGAATCACAGCTATTTACATTAAATGGTCAAAAACCCAGTGTGCTTTGATCAGACCCAAAGAGAATGAGCAATACAGCAGTGATCACCTTCCCTTCCCCTTCCCCAGGCAGGTAGGAGGAACGCTTCCCCTCCCAAAGCCACAGGGTAGCACCTCCTCGTCCCACCCCGCAAACAGCACTGAAACCAGCAATACAGCAAACAGCGTGTGATGCACTTAACGTATTCCCCTTTGAAAAAATCATACCACTCAGAGGAAAGGACACCACAGAGAAAGCTGCAAGGTATGTTATCCCGACCTTCCTGACTCTCTCCATACAAGAACCAGGGGACATCAAATAGAACTAGCAGTAGTCTGGTTCAAAACCTGTTGGGTTTTTTTGGTGGGTTTTTTTTTTTTTTTCTCTCTCTTCCCCTCTCCTTAAAAAAAAGGTGGTTCTTTACACAGCAAATGCACATTTGCTGGAGGATGCTGGGGAGGCCACAGGTTTACAAGGATTTAAGGAAAGGCAAGAAAGATCCACAGAAGAGAACCCCACTGAGGTTTCCCAAGAAGCTGAGACCACATCCAGCTCGGGAAGTCCCAGGACCAAAAGGGCTGAAAGCCTGGGAAAGAGCAAGTGGCATTTCAATTATGATTGCCTCTTTTACTGTCCCCAGGTATCCACTTATGGCCATCGATCGGAACCGGTATGGCCTATATTCTATTTCTTGTTCCTTCTAGCGTCTCTCTACCTCTAGACAGAGACAGAAAAGAATTATTTGGCTTGATACCTACCAGCTCATCTTGCTAATTCCTTTTGCACTGGCAAATGAAGACAAGAAGTTATGTCTCCACCTTTCCCCAGACTATTAATCCAATCCCAAAATATTAAGTCAGCGCATCAAACTCTATGTATTACCATATTTACCTAGACCCACAAGATGGTATGACTTAGAGACACAGAATGAAGCCGCATAACAAAAAAATAGGCACTATCAGGTGCTAATCCCCTTCAGCAAACAGCAGATTCGGAAAAACCCCGTGCAGTTCACAGTTGCTTTTTGTCCTTTCATGATTTCAGTAGATCCTCTTTCTTCAACTACAGGTAGCAGACACTGTTTTACAAAGTGTCACAAACACCATATATTTTCAAGAACTGTTTCACCTGTAAATAAATTCTCTGCTGTATGCAATATTAGTCATCCATTAGCAGCAACGGCTGCTGAAGAGCAGTGTAGCACCATGGTGCTGATACCTTGCTGCTAATGAGCATAAACTGCACTTCGCACTAAACTGTATTGTTTGGAAGCGTGGAAAACCGGAGGAAATTTTTCACTCCTCTATATGTATCCATATTTAAAATATCCAAATATGGCCTGAAACTGCCTTTATTTCCCTCTGCCCACAAAATGTGAGTTGTGTTCTAGCACAACTACTGTAATGACATTTCCCCATCTCTAAGTATAGCACTGCTCTCATAAAACACTGACATAAAACTACATGGTTGGTTAATTTGTGACACAAAATAAAAGGCCAACTGAGTGGCAAGCCAGAACTGTCATTTGAAATTAGGGCATAGGACAACCCTAATGTGATTTGAAATTCAGATTTACATTAGGCCTCATTAATTAGTTTAGGGAAATTAATACATCTTTTTATTGGGTCTTTTTTTTTTTTTTACCTAATTACCTTTACAGAATGATGTACATAAATACAGAAATAAAAATACAGTATTTCTAAGTCATAAAATATTTTAATATTACATGTTTTCAAGTCCTATCACCTCTCAGCTACGAAAGTGGAAGAGGCAAGAGCCTTCAGAGTTCGTTAAAAAAACCCAAACAACAAAACAATGATAAAAAAATCTAGCATATGTATCGATGTTGCTTCCAAAATAATTTCAAAGTAAGCAGTACCAAATATTCAGAGAATTAAGAAGTGAGTTTCCAGTTGCCTTTTAGGTTTAGGTTATATTTATCATAAGACTGAAGCCAACTTACTTTTACAAATTGTAGTTTAAAGACAGATTTGCCTTTTTTAATGTAGGTTCTGTTTATTTTTTCTAGCCCTTGCCTCTTACAATACCTGTCAACTCCTTAGCTTAGGGCTTAAGCCAGGACCTTGATACAACACAACAATAAAACATACATATCTGTAAATGCTTATGGCTTACCGGTAGTCCCTCATTAACAGAAATAATTTCATTTGTTCATTAGTCCCTAAAGAGCTACATGTAGATTCTTTGCCAGCATAGGATTCACTGACTGTGGTTTATTCGTTTGCAAAAAATTTCTGCTCAGTATATTTATATGCTGACCAGTACAGTCTAAAAATCTCAGATTTTTTTTTAAAATGTATTTACTGAGATAAAAAGTAATTTTTTTTTTTTTTTTTTTTAAATACACCTTTGGGAAAGTAACACATAGAGAAAACAACTTTATATTCCCCAGGAGATTTGGCACTGTGAGGCTAAGCAAAAAGCCGTCTTGCCAAGCGCAGTGTAATTCTGCACCCAGCTATTTCTATTGCCAGTGCTCTGCACTGACCAAACAGGACAATTTTAAAACTCGCAGATGTTTTCATTAAATACATATTGATAGAAAAATACTGTGCATGCTTTCATTTTTACAAAACACAGAAAAGGCTCAATGCAACAAACGAGCTTAAAGGCCTCAATTGAGAGTATTGGCATTCAGATACCGAATACCGGATAGCACCTAAGTGAGCATAAATACGCTCCGATAGGATTTTCAGGCATTAAAAGCTAAGACAGTGAATCTATACATAGCCACTGATAAAAGTAGAGCCTAAAAGGACACCAATTGCTCCTGGCTCTGCTAACTTAAAACAATAATAGGCAAGAAGTTTGAACAGTTTCCCCTTTACAATGAAAACGGTAACCTTAAATATCCGTACATACGTGGGCAGGTCAACTTTTAGGCAGTAAACCTCTGGAAAACGTAATAGTATCTAAATTTCAGAGTACAGAATTTCAAACGACCTTTTGAGAAATACTTGGTTTATAAAAGAATACCACGAGTTGCACCCAGGTGTTCAGTAATCCAAAACAAATATTGCTGATGTAAAAGAAATATGATATACAAAGTGCAAAACTTTATAGACATAATGGCCAACCATTCATAACATGACAGGAAAAAAAAAAAATACCAGCATGGTACCTTATGTAGCTCTATGGCTAACAAATTCTGTTTGAATGTCTACTGGGTTTAATTTTTTTAAAATATTTTCTACATTATCGTACTACTTGCAAAGAATCCTCAAGAAACCATCTTGAGGACAGACTGTCATCCAACTTTTCTTCTCACGTAGCGATGCTCAGCTCTCAGATTTTTACACCTTTTCCTGCTTTTACCAGAAAAGCAAATGTTCCCATGTAGGCTATTATTCAGAAGTGTTCTTTCTCAAGTAAGAATCTTTATTCTGTGACATTTACTCCTTAATACCATGGCGGTCAAATTATGTTCAGGACACGTTTGTGCATCACATGCACTTCTGTGTATTACAATGTAGGAGGAGAGGCTGAGAGAGCTGGGACTGTTCAGCCTGGAGAAGAGAAGGCTCAGGGGAGATCTCACCCATGTGCACGTACACCCGAAGGGAGAGCCCACTGACAGGACAAGCAGCAATGGGCACAAACAGCGACACAGGACATTCCGGGTAAACGCTGCTTTCCAGCACAGGTGGTCAAACACTGGAACAGGTTGCCTAGAGAGGTTGTGGTGTCTCCACCTGTGGAGATACTCAAAACCCAACAGGACACAGTCCCGAGCAACCTGTTCTGGTTGACCCTGCCTGGGCAGGGAGCCAGACTAGAACTCCAGAGGGACTCTGGAAGCGGAAGGAACTGGTAGGACTCCAGAAGTTCCTTCCAGCCTCATACATTCCATTACTATTTACATCGTTTATATCACTTCTATGCTAAAGATTTTCAGTATTCACCTTCCTCTTTTCTTCTTGGTATGCTTAAAGGCAATCATTTCATACTGTCCTCAAGTGCAAGATCTAGAAGTTTATTAACGGAAGTTGCACACGTGCCCTCAAAAATAATAAGGGGCTAAGCACTCCTTTCCTGATCTGTGCTTGCTTTCTATCCAGTTAATAATACCATTACAAGGGTGGTAACCATTGCACTTGATTTGCGAAATGAGAGCGAGCAAGACAGGAGAAAGAGCAGCAGTTTAGCAAAACCAAATCAAAATTAGTCTAAGAAAGACCAAGCACTGGAACAAGGAGGAGGGAATAAAGACACACTTTTAATATCTGTTGATCCATTTCTATGAAATTTAACAGAGGGCACTAGTCTTGAAGGCATCAAATTCCCCTGAGCTCTGAGAAAATCTGTCAGATAGTAAAACAAGAGACTCAAATCAGCACCACCTCTGAGAAGAGAAATCTGAGGCTAATAACTGTTTGCGAGCTGAGCAGCTGCCACTCAGCACCCGAGTCACCCAGGGCCAGGCAGAAGTGCTGCTGATGGTTACAGGGGGCAGGAGGAACCTGTGGAAGGTATTGCAGGAAGGTTTAAAGGATGGAGGAAAACAGAAACTGGCATTACCATAGGGCAAAAAGGACAATGGGAAGATCGTAGGGAATACGAGCAGAGAGAAACTAGTAATCCTTCTGGTGGGAAGGTTGCTGAGGGGATCGGGGATGAAGTGCAGAAATCTGCAGGCAGTGAAGCTTCATTAGTTCCACTAATCACAGAACAATTTGTTTACAGGAAAGTATTTTGGTTTGTTTGTTGCTTGCCTTACAAGGATGAACAGGTGTCTTAATATATTCTGTATGTGGAGTAACAGAGGAACAGCCAATACTGAGAGCACTCTGTTCAGGCTCAATTTATAAATGGAAAAGTGATTCTGCATTCAACAGGAAGGATAAAAACGGTATCCTGCTGTTCACAGTGGGAGACAGAATTTAAATATCCTGTAATATAATTTGGTACATCACCACATGTCAGGCTTGACTTTCCTCATTTACACCCGTAAGTTCTTACACAAGAATAAATCTTTTCAATTCCAGGCAGTAACGTCTGATTTACACCCGGGCAGTGGAAGAGCATGAGGCCCTTCTTATCTTAATAAAATTTGTCATCTACTGTTAAATGCATTAATGGCAGATATAATCATACGTTAGTATTGTATTACAAGATAACAATATCGGCACTGGATTGAAAGGGGAAATAGATTACTATTTGGTGTTAAGTCATTTACACCGTCATTCACAAAAATCAATTAACAGGTTGCAGTGTTCTCCAATTTCAGTTGCTTTTTAATTAAAAGAATAAATCAAATCACAACTAAAAAGAAATCAGAAGCACCCACTTTAGGGAAAAAAGTTTTCAAAGGATGGCTTTAACATACGCCATTACGTTCAATTTTAGATGACACAAGGTCACAACAAAGGTATCATTTCTTTCAGTAAAGTCACACGTTAAACTATATGGGGAGCATTTCTTCTCCTGCAGCTCCCAAATTCTTCCACAGTGTGATGGTGTTTGGCCGCAGATACACAGTTTGTAGAAGACAACGCCAACAAAGCACCATTCACAATGCAAATACCCCTTGCCTAAAGGATTCTCATTAACTTTTTTTTAAATACATTCCCTTTTTAAACAAAGATATCCAATTTAAAGGTATTTAGCCTACAGCCTTCGGCACCATTCTCATTTTCAAGCTGAAGTGCCCTCTGCTGGCCCCACCGCTCACCCATACCGACACGATTCCAGACGCCTTTGCTCATACATTTTGTATGCAACTTTTTTTAAACATGACGAGGGCACACAGATTCCTACAGAGGCATATAATTTAACTGTTGAAAATTATTTTCCTTTTTACGTCAACAGGATCTGCATTAGGGAAAATTCTAAAGGGGATTTAAACTTTGCACCAAGAATTGGAACTTGGTTGGCTTTGCTCAGATGCTCTAATTCTGTGGATAGATGACAGGCAGATGAATGACCAAGAAAACAACAAAATAGGTGGACCAATGCTAAGGAACACCGAGAGAGCAGGTAGCTACAAACACAAAATAGAAGATTAAATGTATAGGAATAGAGACTGCAGAAGAGATTCAGCATGGAGATTCAAGAAGAGAGAGCATACAAACTCCATCCATGAAGTAAACTGCTAGACAGCTACATCCTTCCCCTTCTCCATATTGCAAAGTGTAGCTGCTAAAGGCTTTATGCTGCTTTTGGCTGTCGCAGCATTCAGAATGAGAAAGACAGAGGGGCTAAACACAAACATACAGGGAAAAAGAAGGCATTAGAACAGGTTTTGGAAGAGAAAGTATATCCTGGATCAGTAGAGAAAGGGACAAAGAATACAACTGACCTCAAATTCAGGTCCAAGATGCAACTAGGAAAAAAGGAAGTTAGACATCATTTGAAGGTGGGGGGGCGGGGTGGAAATCAATAAAGAAAGACTTTCCTTTTGGCTAAATTAGATTTCAGCCCTGAACTTAACTAGGATGATGAAGTCAGATTTCTCCGGTCAGGAGATGGGTAGCTCATCTTTTATTTCTCCTTCTGAACCTTCTCTAAATCTACAGATGCCTATATACTCGAGAGCTGCTTCCTTTGATTCCCTTAGGCTCTGCAGCAATCTAGTTCTTCAGAAGCTCAGCAGGGGTAACAGGAGACTTGCCTGTCTCTGAGGAAGGAGGACAGCTTCAGTCGAAGAGACACCTGCCTGGACCTAAGAAAGAACAAATTACTCCCAAGTCCCTCCACCTTTTCCTGCTCTTACCTTGCCGTGTAGATCCTTCATGAGGAAAACAATGCAGAGAAGACGTTTTCTTTCCCTTAAAGATTACAAGCCAAAAATGTGTATTTTTTTAGCATAGGGTGTTTCTCTAGTAGAGATGAACAACAGGACTGAGGCAGTAAGAAGGATCAGTGATGCTAAGCACCACAATTAAAACTTAAAATTGATCTCAGGCTGCCCCTATAAATCTTTCATTATTCTTACCATTAGCATTAGTTAGACTTCTACAAGAAAACAAATATCATCCTTCAAAGGGCAGGTGGAGAAATCAGCTTTCATGCTTGCTAACTGAAAGACCTCATAAAGGATACTAAGTATTAAGATGCATCCAGATCATTAAGTCTTTGTCTTCAAAGAATTTTCATCATTAGCCAGCTACTCTTCAGAGAATTTTTGGATGCATGTTAAAAAACATTTTATTCTGTCTTCATATTTAACATAAAACTAAAACTCAAGCACTAGAAAAAACCCTAACTTTCAGTGTTTTTCTAAATCTAAAGCAGTTTCAGGATTATTAGGATCAGTCTTCTAGTGCATTACATGAACTGTAATGTCATCAATTAAAGCGGGGATGGGGGTAGAATAATCAGGTTTAATGAGTTTAGCCAAAATACAGCCACTGGCATTCAACCACGTGCCAATAGTTGCAAGCTTTCTGGAATAGAAAATTACCACACCATCTCTGATGCTCCTGTATGATAAATCCATTTTTTTAAAAATATAGTCCATTTCATAGCCATAAAAACAAGGTCAAACTGATATCCACATAGGTAAAATGACCTTGAAATAATTAAAAGATGAACAGGTACCATTCATTTTTCTGCTCAATTTAGACATACACATAACAAAAATACTCATTTTAGTTCTGCTTTTCTAGCAATAGGTGGCACTATCAAATACCACTTTTGTAAGTATCTATTGCGCACCATATCGTTCTATATTTGAGTGGAACATCTGCAGGGAAATGTGGCTAAAGTTATTTTCCTTCCTGCTTCCCCTAAACGGAACAGAAATTACATCTTGAAGTTGTTTTGTTTTCTGTTTTAAACTGTAATAATGCTCAAATGCATTTTTACAACAGTCAGAAACTGAAGAGAAATATGTTGTTATTGTTTTGAAGAGTATGTTACTTTGCCACAAGTGGCAAGCAGATAAACATGCTACATGCTCCAGCAATCTGTACGATAATATTAATATATATTAAAAAAAAATCACCGTTTTAAAATAGGTATTCTTTCAGCACTTTCAGCTACCTTTTTGTGACCTGTTAAAATACATAATGTTGCTGGTTTTTTCTTCAATTTCCACATTTTCCCGGATTTGTAGATAATACGCATGGTTTGCAAACAACACATCCTCTTAGCTTGCAAAATAAGCACTTTGCTACTCTCCATCTTCAACTTGTTGACCACCTTTCTCTTTCTTCTTTCTAACTCACCGGTTTCATTCTCTGGGCAACATTCACTCTACGTGCTGCTATTTTTTTCTTTTCCACTAGTGGTATGCTGGCTCTGCAGTCCTGATTTCAGAAAGATGCTTAACAGCTGCAACACAGAGTCAGAATCCTGCGCTCAGTATTTACGAGGCTGATCGTGTACACAGTATTGTTTTTGAGATTTGCCACTTCTCCAGTGTAATTTTTGAAGTCCCGACTCCAATATAACATGCTTCTCACCTAAGCTGTTTACATAAGGGATATACTTCATAGAACAGAAAAGTATACCAGACTAAGTCTCTTTTGGATTTTAATTTCTTTTGTTTCAAAGTAAAATGCGCTGGAAGCCCAGAAACAACTTCTGTTTGTCTCAAAGCACGGGAAGAATTAAACACCAAAGCTATTTTCTTAAGTCTTTTGATTATTACAGCAAAAGCATTAAATCAGTCTTAAAATTACTACATGCCATTAGGCAGCGTTCTACTCTTTCTCCAAAGATCAGCCACATCCCTCTAATTTCACGGGACTTTCTAATGCAAAGCATACCCAGACTCCATTGACAGTGCGCTGACACGACATGCTTCGCTGTCCATTGTCCACTGTCCTTAGCTGTTCATTACCTTGACTGCTGTTCCTACAGAATAATTATACACTTGGCTTCTGCCTGTGACTAACACATTTTGCTACAGGGCTTATTTTAACTGAAACACATACCATATACTTTCTGTTTTGGAGCAACAGCCAAACATTTACTAGAGAACTTATTTGCTTCTCCAACTGGTAAGAAGGCAAAAAGGAAATACGTTTTTAAGCAGGTGGTATGGCAGCCCAAATAAAATAGCACCTCCCTTGCTGTACCAAACTTGGGGATTCTCACTGTGATCTAAGAAACACTGACTCCAAGTTCTGCTGTGCTGAAAGATGCCTTCTACCAAGAAATCCCCCAAATATAAACAGTTTCAATAATAATGAAACATATATGAAATTGCTAGAAAGTTTTCTCACCTTTTTTAAAAAAAAAAAAAAAACCACCCTGCTTTATGACTTGGTACCCATGTAATGATTTCAATTCTAAATAACCAGAATGGATTCTCTTAACTACAGAATGATTTAGAGCTGAGCTTAGCCAAAAGCCAGCAATCAGCTCATAACTACAGCAGATGTTTCCCCAGCTGAAGTCACTCAGTCTAATTCTCTTACCCAGTGACAAGAAACAGGACATCTAAGACTCAGGAACTGTCATATGTAGGTTCTCAGTGATACGGAATTACCACTAGAAAAGTTATCAGGCGTGAAACTGTCACTCATTTAAATGAGATGATAGCTTTGAATAAAAAATGTTCCCCAAAAAAGGGCAGCAGATTTTGTTTTAAAGGCTTCGTTAGAAAAAGTTGAACTGCAGAAATACTCAGTTCTTTCAACTCCAGTTGGACAAAGGAAAACAAACAGTCAAGACATCTCGCTATCTGGCTAATAGAGTAGCAGCAGCCAATGTGTGCAGAAAAAACCCAACAACCCCATACAGTATCTTGATGCACTGGGCAGAAATTCTTATTTAAGATAAATTTACTAACTTCTGACATCAATCACATCAATTTTTGTTTCACTGAGTTCTCAGTTACATTGCCCATATATCAGCAATAAATCCTACTAATAAATACATTTACCGTTAGAGTTACAGTGTATGTTGTCACATTACTGTCCTGTATATGTTTAAACTGTGTCTTTGTAGCATAATCTAACACATTCTGGTTGCCCTGGCCCCAAACATACCTCAAGACAGCTTTATTTAGTGCCAGAAGTAAAATAACCTTGGCATAGGTGTATAAACACAGGAAACCTATGACACCAGTATCCAGTCTGCAACTACTTAAAGGACTCAGATGACTGCCACTCAGTCTGCAAGTCGGTAATGCTCTTCTGCAGCAGGTGGAACCGACCAACGGTCAGGGGGTAACATCCATCTCAATGCCAGAATAGACTGATTTGGACCCATGAAAAGAGAAACGCTGGTCTCCGTCTGCAGAAGATACGTACGCCAAGCAGTGAAGCCTGTGGTAGAGCAATGACACCCACTTTGGCTCCAGCTCCCTCCGAGAGCTCTTGAGCCTGGACATTTCCAATTCAGCGACCATCACAGCCAACATGGTATAATATAGCTCAGGCTGGCTTGATTAATATTTGTAATTACTGGTTGCTTTTCATTGTTATCGGACAGATTGCCTAGTAGTTGTACATAAACACACGCTGCTTTGAAGTCTGGAAATTTCCCTGGTGTCTCAATCTCTCAGAAAGCTCCCATCACAGTGACCCCCCCAGTCCTCTAATAACAACAGCTACCACATCTTCTACCCCACTGACTCATAGTGCTGCACAAAGTTAGATGGTGCCGTGACTCAAAACTGAGAAAGCAACGTCTCAGAGTAGCGTACTCTCATTTATTACGAGGAATCCGGTAGGTTAAGACTGAGAAGGCAGGTTTCTGCTGTGCAAGAGAAGAACTGTTACAGGAGATACCAAAGGTGTGCTCTATAATAATTTTTAAATTGTCATCGTGATTTATATATAAGATGAGCGTGTACAGCATGACATGTCCTGAATGATTACATGTAGATCATCAAGGTTTAGCTGCTAAGGGCAGTAAATGTTGCATTGATAACTGCTGCAAAGCCAGCTAATCCAGATACCTCCTTCTCAAAAACCTGCAAACTAAAGAGACATGCATTATCTTCGTTGAGCAATTAAAATGAAATTTTATTGATGAAAGTTTGGGTTATTCCAATCTGCTTTAAAAAACAACAAGAGTAGACTGCATAAGCAATAGCCTTTTAGAGGACTTTTGAAAATAAGCTACTAGTAAATCTTCCCTGCATGTGGAACAATATTAAATTTCAGCTCTGCCTCTAGCATAATTAAGTACCCACAACAGCATAAAACCTTCATTAAATTATGGTGTTTGGAGTGAAATGTAAATTTGCCTTCAGATATGAGGTTGATATTTCAACCCCTTCACAGCCTGAATATCATTATCGGGGGTGGAGTGGGGAGAAGCCACAGAATAAGCAAAACAGAGTTACTGAGCACTCCTCTTCTCTGGGTACTGCATAATCAGTAAAGAGAACAATTAAATGCCCATGCCTCTGCCACCTCCCCCAAGGGAGAAAAGAAAATAAAGGAAGAAACAACAAAAAAGCTAAGGATACTTTTAAACTGCTGCCTCACTAGAAACAATGATTACTTTATTACTTCTCATGACATTCACATGGAAGTTGTTTTTTTCCCCCATTAACAACAGGCCTCTTCATGGGAAACGAAAACAAAACAAAAACACTCTTTCAAAAATAAAAAAGCATCACAAAGGCTCTATTATGCACCCACTCAAAGTCTATAGCACTTCGGTCACGGTTTGCAAAAGCGTGGACTGGCTACTGAGAGAGTGAAGTACAATACTGGCTGCCCTTCAACAGGAACAATTTCTATCACCTACTAATAGGTGATCTAATGCCACTACCATGGAGGACATCAGCTGCTCCATGAAGATCCTCCTCATCTGTGCAAGGTACCTTCAGAGAGCCTCATCTCTGCAGCCCTCCACATCCTCCAGCAGAGGTCTGGCTGATGCAGGTATGTATTTAATGCTGGATGACCACCCTGGCCAGCACGTGCCCATGTCTGAGGGCATCACTGAGTCTACTTTTGCATCACACGATTCATCCCTAGAAGAATATGTGGTGTGCTGAACCAGAACGACCAACTTTCTACATGTAATACAAACGTCCTGACCAGAATATCTTGCGGTCACAGTTGGGACCCACTTAAACGTTTATCAACGCATGAGTTTGACACCACATAAAGCTACAGGAAACTTGAAACGCAGTATCTGATAAGCAACCAAACAAGATTAATTAATTTTTGGTAATGACCACTCAAAACTAACCTTAAGAAAGATCTTTCTTTCACTTTTTACTTTACAGCTGGTTTTATCCTGGTCTATACTTTAAATAAATTGATAAAGATGACACTGGGTCAGGTTTATACCAAAATTGTCCTTACTCTTAGATTGCATTCAAAACCCCTTCATTTGCATGTATACCTCCTGACTACTAGGCAAAATGTAGAAAATATCTGACATTCAAGTTGGGTTTTTTTGGAAGGCCAAGTGCAGAAAGGACGCACCAACAGTGACATTTTAAGCATATACTTGGGAAAAGAGAAGAGAAAAAAAAAAAAAAGAAAGAAAAAAAACCCCAAAAGCCTTGTACAATATCACTTCCTAATTTTTTTCCTCTTGAAAGAGCTTTACAAATTAACTTATCCGCAGAAATATGAGATACTAAAATGATTTGTGAATATTCTAGTTTTTTCAAAACATTAGGACTGAACAAAGTACTTCTGGAATACACATAATTCAGTATGCTCTTCAAATAACAAAACACTGTCCCTTTAAACATTTCTGTGTCTATGTATATTTTATAGACAACACTTTCATAAAGGTAGTAACAATAGTTGTGATTTTTTTCCTTAAAATTTTTAAATTTTTATATTTTAAAATAATTATATAAAAATTAATTATAAAATNGACTTCTGGAACACTGCACGCTCTCCTTCCTCAGAATTGTATCTCAAGTCTCAAATTCTCGTTCAGTTTTAATGGCCAGAAACTGACCTCATCTATTTTTCCAGTCTTTAAAAACATTTCATTAAAATTTATATTTAGCATTTTCTCCTACAGCATGCCTGTATTTTGGAATATGCAGATGTGGGGTAATAAAACACTTCGCTTCAGAAAGCCTAATATAAACATTCTCATCAAACAATTACTGTCAGTTTAAGAACTTCAAGATTCCATAGATTATAGGAGCTTAGAAAGAGAAGAATATCTATGAATCTACCGTATCACTTCAGCTACTTACAAGGTAAGTTAGAACACAATCAGGTAGGTTTCTGGTTTGTCTACCTGGCGTATCGTGTTTGAAGCCTCAAAAGACGATTTACAGCAATCAGCATTTCAGAATACAAATCTTCACCTACTGAAATCTAGAAAGTATGTACATTAAGAACAAGGTTGTACTATCAAGTTGGAATAATAATTACTTTTCCGTATTTATCTCCCAATGTTACTACAGCCAAATTAAAAAAAGGCAAACATTCAAGCACTCATTTACAGACATTCTCTCTTTATAATGAGAACAACAATAAAAGCTATTAGATGGCACATAGCTAAAGGAAAAAGCTTTTCCTTTAGGTCAAATATATCAGTACTAGCTTGTAATAATCAAACCAGAAAGATTATTCCTTTAAAATCCTTTAATTCTTGATATCCACAGTCCTAATCCTCAAGTCATTGTTAAAGGCCACTTTAATGTTTGTGTTATACTGTTTAAATTTTGGTGTCAAGACTTTTTTTCCCCAATACTAAACCGCTCATGCTTCACTTCCATAATTTATGTCATTTTAGAAGGCCTTAATTTAATTAAAACCTTGTAAAACTAAGCAGGTTTGACTTCATTTTCTATATGCAAAGGAAGAGAAGCACATTACGTGGATATTTTGTTTGAACAGCTCATTTCAAAATTTATTATAGGTTACTATCATACCGAGAATAATAAAGATATATTTTTAATTACTTTTGCTCACAAGAACAGGCTAATACATATTCCATCAATATTATGATCCCCTTGAATAGAAAGAAGCTAAATGCTAACCCAAACAGATTTTAAAGCTATAATTACTTGGTAAACAAGGGAATCATACTAAATAATTATACATAGAGTTCATATTAAATTAAAGAAGTTTTTAAGACCCTCTGTATTGTATTTTCCTCTTTTGCTCCTGTCTGCTGCAGTGTCATTGAGCATATCATTACCCGAGCGACACTGCTCTCCAAATGTGTTTTACAGAAAGCAGGCAGACTTTGTACAGTGTACCATACGGCCTTCCTTCTCTCTCTGGTGATGAAGTATAGATAAAGATAAAATGCCACTTCACATACACCACATGAAACAGCAAAATGGTGCTCTGATGATGCAGTGCCCAACTAAAAAGCAACAAACCAGGAGGTCACCTGGGCAAGGTCATGCAGAAAGATTATTTCTAATCTGCTTTAAAAATATTATTAGGGCTTTTTGTTAT